>JAWWEE010000025.1:12518096-12622179 GCA_035221455.1 Xenops minutus
AGCTAGAAACCCTCCACCCATTCCTGGTCTTACTTCCCAGTTTTCCTGCACTGCCCGCTACTTACTACAGCAGAAATAAGGCCAGAAGAGGGACAGACACTCTGTAAATAGGCTGTTCCATAGAAGGATCCCATTTTGCAAACAAGCAGAGGATGGACTGCTTTTTTTTCAGGCTACAAAATGTCCTGTAAGCTTGAAAGTGGTGCCTTGGGTTGTTGGAAGGTAGTGACAGGGTGGACAATAAATGTCGAGGCAGATGGATGTGATTCTCCTTTTTCCTGTGGCTTTTGAAAGGCAATGGCAATAAGGAAGTTTTTTCTAGACCAGGATGTCAAGGAGCAGTCTGCTTTCAGGGACATCCAGGTCACTTCATGCAATTAAAGGACCTTTATCAAAGCCACAGGGATCTCCCAATCCTCATGTAGCAAGAATGGTGCTTTCATTAAAAAAAAAAAAAACAAAAAACAACCAAAACCAAACCAAACCCTGCTACTGCCTCGCCCTGCCTTTGCAGGGAATTGGCAGGTTCTCAAAGCAAAGGTGCCTTCTCATGCTGGGCAGCCTCCCCCCTGCAGCCACCCATCCATGTGCTCCTGCCCATCCCCTGGCAGACCCAGAGCTCCAACATGATGGCCAGCACTGTGTCCTTCATTGCTGAGCTTCAGGCCTCACCCCAGTGAAGTCTGTCCAGCATTTGGGGTAAAAGCTCAACTTCTGATGATGACCATGCTCTACCCAAGTGAATTAATCTCAGGGTCTTGAGCTGCCAACTGCACTAAGGACAGTTCATCTTCTATGGAGATGGCAACAACTCGAGGTGATATCACTGTGTGCTGCCAACAGGCTCTGGTCATGCAGGGTGACAGAAGGGACCAGCCCTGCTGGGAAACTGGGCAAATTTGGCCCTAATGCCTTCCAGCCAACCAGGATTAAACAATGACAAAGGGGATGATGGACACGGTGCCATGTTTGAGAGTAACAGACGGGAAGGTGCCTGGTTGCTGCAGCAACAAGGCTGGGCTTTTGGGAAGATGGGTTTTTCTTTCTCTTTTCACCTGCCAATCTTCCCCCCACGTCAGCACTCTGCCGCTGCAGGAGACAAGCAGTGACATTTACACTCCCACTAACAAGCTGGTTTGGTGATGGGCAGCTCTGCGGGAGAGCATCTGGTGTCACAGAGCCCGAGCAGAGAGGAGGGGAGTGTCCTCTCAAGCAGATAGCTTAATTTGGGACTTTTTATTATTATAAGTATTATTAGGGCAGGCTCATGCATGGAGCAGCAGGCAAATCCTCAGTGGGCATGCAGGGCTTCTGACACTTCGTGTGGGTCTGGTTCTGCAGCTGATGGGAACAACGAGATGTCACTCCTGCCCAAAGAACATCTCTGCCTGTCCTACTGTGAGAGGGAAGGAAACAAAAAAGAAAGAAAAAGGAGGATGAGCAAGAAGTCAAGCATCACCATGGGAGCAATTTCACTTCTCAGCCTGGCTTGTGGTATCAGGCTGTGTCATCGGCCACGCTCCTGTTGTTCAGTGTTCCTCAGTGCCCTGTGAAGCTGACCATGTCTTTGGCTCCTTGGGAGAAGCCTTATTATGGTAACAGAGGTGAAACTCAGGCAGCTCTCTCCCTCCCAGCAGGTTTGCCCACTGCTGTGCCTCACAAAGCTTTCCTTTGCTTTTTGGATAAGACAACTTTCAGTTCACCCAGATTGTCCCAGTAATAACAGTAATAGTAATAATAAGAGTAATAACAGCAACAATCATAATACTACTACTGCAAAGTAAATGCAAGAAAATTACAACAGCCCCCAAATGAATTGTAGTGGTGCAGGAAACTGTTTTGGGTCATCTCCTCTCTCCTACTGGTCATTTTTGCAGGTGGCATTAGGACAAAAGTCAGAATTAAAAACCAGAAGCCTTTCCCGACTGCCAGACTGTTCTGCCACTGCAGCCAGCTGAGAAGGTGCCCTGTTGGACCATGACCCCCCCAGCTGGGGGTGGAAATAATATTGTGGCAAATAAAACCTGAAATTTGTGTGTTCCTGTGCCAAACAGAGCCAAGAAAGACAAATCTGTGGCTGCAAGTCAAAGGCCTCTGTGGAGTCTCTGATGCCTTGTATGGATTGCACTGATACATTTATTGGAGTGAGAATATCAATAGGTTTTCTCTCCTCTATGGTGTCATTCTTTTTCACAAAGATTGGAGGTCACTGATATCTTGGAGGTCTCCAACCTGTTGTTAAATCAAGGCAAAAGTATAGGCTGAAAATTATTAGTAATACACAGACAAACAGGCTGCTCCACCTGCATTCCTGTCCCCGTTCTTCCCTCTGAGAAGAGAACTTGTGCTAATCAGCCACATTTCATTAAGGAGCCAGGTTAAAAGATTAGAATGTCAAGGAGGGCAGCCCACCTCGAGTGCCTTTGTCCCTCCCTGAACCTGTTGCAGCCCCTTCAGACTGAATTTGAAAAGGCAAAGTACCTGATGTGTTGCAACCTAGTTTTCTCAGAGTAATTGCTCTGCTCTTTTGTATCTTCTCTAAAAAATTGCCTGCATTTCCCAGCTGGTGCTTGAAAGCATGTCAATAATCTGCAGAGAAGGGATGACTGGAAAAACATACAGTCAAGCCTGGAGGAAAAAATGCATGATGGCAGATTAGAAAATTAAGAAGATATATCCAGAAATCTCTCATTACAGAGAGCACACAAGAAGCCTTGGCAAGATTACAAATTGAACACTGTATGAAGGTTATACAAGGCAGAAACTCAACCTGCAGCAGTGCAATGTACACGGTGACAGTGGCAAATCTCCTGTCAAAGTGATGTCAGTGGAAAATGAGATCACTTGTGGAGTTTTTTCAGCAATTGAAACTCTACAGGAGTGCCCCCACATCAACCTCAGCATCTTTCAGCAGAGCATTCAGGATAGAAAGTTGCTCCCCACAATATCAGACTCCATAGCAAGAGCTCCAGCTGGGTGGATCTTGGCTCACATGGGCAGTGGGCCAGATGAAGGAGAAATAGAAAAAGAAATATCTTTTTAACATTCTTGATGGGAACCTTCTTTTCTTTTAATTAAAAAAAAATAATTAAAAAAATACGTTCTGTTACAGGAGGGTTTTTTAATTTTGAAAATTGAGATATTTTCATGCTCTGAGGGGTAATTTTTTTTGCCATCAAACCCTAATACAGAAAAAGACAGAATCCTTTTGCAAAACATATTTGACTGAAAGACAGTGCTGGTGTCAGGCAGACTGCTCCTGTGTAGAAACCTTCCATGCTCACATTGATATTCCATTCTGGACATTTTTGACATGACTCCAATATACTTTTCTGCTTCCTGAATCCCCACCCTTCCCAAGAAGTGTTTATTGTAAAACCTACCAAGCAAAGGAAGTGAATCAACTGTCCTATGAGGTCAAGAAAGAGGCTGTGCCACCCACTGGTCCATGTGTCCATGGTGTAGCACAGAAGAACACCAAGAACTGTGCAGAGGCTTCACTACCAACTGCTGACACTTCCACAGGCATCGATATTATTCTTTAAGTGTGTGGCTGCATCTCAAATAGGCTGTATGCAATTTTCCTCCCACATTCAGGGAGCAGGGCTGTCAGTGCTGGTCAGACCCTGGTCACTCCAACAGATTTGCACTGACCTGTTGTGCCAGCCCTGGGGAATCTCTACCAGCAAACAGGTATCGAGTCAATATTGCAGAGCAGCAGCAATCATGGAGCAAGGGACCTCTGTCTGGTTGCACTATAGAGAAAGCCTGTCCTAGAAACAGGAGCCTTGCACACGGAACAGAGCCAAGTTTGGGGTCCTGCTGCTGCCCAGATTATCCCCAACTCAATCTGGTCAACACGGAGCAGAAGGTTCTGAAAGCTGCACTGGGTGACATCACTTGGTTTCCCTCGCAGTGAAACGAGTCTTTCTGATATTTTCCTCTTCCCCAGAGAGCCCTGACGATTCATTAGGCAATTGTAAAATCAGAATGTAGCTGCTGACTGTGAGTTGCGGCCCATTAATAGCCCTATTTATTGCCAACCACATAATTAGCTTAGACATGCATCAGCAGGTCTTGATTGCATATGAAATAACTGCCTTATTACATAGAAATCAAATGAGTTTCTCAGGTGTCACCTCAACCCCAATATTGAAAAGGAAAAGGAAAAAAAAAGAAAAAGCCCAGCCATTTCGATGTGTTGCTCAGCAACAGAATTTGCGGGGGAAACAATCTAGGAATGAAGGAATGAGCATTTCCAAGAGAACAGGTTATTTCAGGCAAGACATCAGGGACGAACAAATGTCACAGAGGAGGAAAACTTTCATTTTTTTCCTCCTTTGATCAATAATTCAAACTAGACATTTTGGGGAAAAAAAAGCATTTGAGTTACCTGATTGAAAAACAGAGATCCCAAACCTTTACAAAGAGTCATATTGCTGAATAAATGTTTATTTGTTTGTGTGAGGGAAACATTAGATTTACTAGACACTGAATTAAAAATTTAAATATGCTCTTAGAAATGTCACATGTTCATTTAAAGAGGAAGATGATGTAATGCCAACATTGCTATATTGTGCAGCATCCCTCCCAGAGCAATTTCATATTAATTTTGTTGTTCTCCCTCCCACGTGCCCTCCCCCTCCCCGCCCCTTCTCCTTTCTCTTCCAGGACAAGACGAGCGCGCTGAGTCTCAGCAATGTGGCAGGGGTTTTCTATATCCTCATCGGAGGGCTCGGACTGGCCATGCTGGTTGCCTTAATCGAGTTTTGTTACAAGTCCAGAAGTGAATCAAAGCGGATGAAGGTGGCAACCCATTCCACGGCCTTTCACACCTTCTCTCTGATCCTACCCCGGCTCCAAAGCTGCCTTCAGAGACGGATGCAGCCCAGACCATGGGTGGAAAGCCAAGACATAGGGCTAATGGAGTGACTGTGTCACTCAACTTGCTAGAAAGGAATAGGAGCAGCAGAGGAAGCTAAAAGAGGGTCAAGTGGGCCATAGTGGGGAGCTGATGCAAGATCAGACATGTGGCATAATGTTAATTTAAAATCCAGATATAGAGCAAATTCTTAGCACAAATGGTAACAGGAACAAGTTGAAATTCCTTAAAATTAACAAAAGCAGACTATGGCAATATGTGTGCGGCATGGATGAAGTGTGCTGGGGTTGGTGTGATACAGCCTTACTGCAGTATGAAAAAATCCCCAAACCCAAGCAGTGAACAGCATGAAAAAACTGGGGGAGCACAGTAATGAATCACATCCTGTTGTTCCCTTTGCTGGCACCCTGCTGGCACCATTTCCAGGTTGACAACAGCAATATATGCTCAAAGCATCATCCTGGAATGGTTGATGTGGGCCTCCAAATTCAGAATTATTGTTCCTCTTAGAAAGAAATTGGCCTCCAATGCCTCCTGTAGTGGGGTTTCTTAACTGCACCCTGTCATGGTCTTGCAGAAGCATACTTCCTATAAGCCAGGAGATCTGCTTCAGCCCTAAATTCTGGTGTGCCTAAATTTCAGAATGTCATGTCAAGAGTGGATTAGATTTGAGAACCTTGAGGATACATATTTAATGTGGCTTCTATGGAAGAAGTATACGTTGTCTCAGATGACTAGAAAAGACAATCCCTTTTACAGACACCATGATGTACAAGGAGGCAGTGGCATATGTAACACATCCCTTTTCTTTCTCATCTTGACTTCTCCTGTGAGCATGGAATTCAGTATGAGTATTTGAAGTACGCAGTGAGTTTCAAAAAATCCAGACAGATTTTTACTTCACTGAAACTCACCTAGAATCAAAAGGAGAATAAGCAACCATTTCTTTGGGTTTTATGTCACCATTTCACAACATTCTTAATGTTTTGTGAGTGATAATAACATTTCTAATGCACTGAAAATGTGCTACAGCTCTTTTCCCATTGAGGTTCAGAAAATTCTACAGGGTAAGATAATGTAAGCAATTAATGTCCCTGGAAATACAAAAAATTGAATTATAATTTCTGCCTACACTGTAAAGCTAGGCATGGCACAAATACACAGTGAAAGAGTGCCAGAGTGCAATAGCTCCATAGTTTTAGTCTTAGGGAGATTCTGTCTTGCTGCTGACTTGCCTGTGCTCTTGAAATGACCTACTAAATCACATCAGTGGTGCTCTTGCCATGTTAAAACCAGCCTCTGTGGGAAGGAATCCATGTTCCCAATGTTAGCATCTGCTCTAGGCTTGTCCCTTTGGCCAACTCCCAGCATCAGTGGTTGCCCCATAAAGCCAGTCAGCAGAGCCCAGACTCTCTCTGAGGTTTGGCCCAGATACCCCTCTGAACTGAATGTCTACTCAGCAAGTCCTTACAGATTCCCTGGGTGACTTGCAGATCCCACCAGACCAGGAGGCTTCTCCAGGCCCAGCAAAGCATTAAGTTGACTGGTTTTGAGCATTTCTGAGCTGTTTTGTTTCAGATTTATCTGTTAGGGATAATTCTTCACCTGAATATTCCAAACCAGAAAGAACGATGGTGCTCTTGGAGATAGCTTGAATGCAAAGAAACCAAACTGAATTAATCTTTTAGTGTAATTGTTATATACAGGTGGTTTCTTTAGATCTCTGAAAGAAAATGTTTTGAATGTTATCTGGAAAAGGAAGATGAGATTTGGTTTCCTGAGTTAGGTTTGCATTTCCTAGTTGCCTCAGTCATCAGTGTAGACAAAAACATAGGCACATGCTCAACTTCTCATATGAAGAAAGTTTAACATATGCTTGGAATGAGTCAGAGTCCACCCTGCAGAACAGGTCTGGAGTAGTAAAATCATGTCTATGGGGGAAGTGTTCATAATACCTCTGCTCAGATCCAGCATGACTGTTCTTATGTTGTAGAGTTTGGATAGTTTTTGCATATGGCACGGATGCTTTATACCCCAAAATACTGCTGAAACATTTAGTTTTGCATGTAGAAGAGGTGTGAAGTAACAGAGCAGATGCAGTGGGGACATGCAGAAAGTGAGAGTTTGAATGGAGACAGGGGGAGAGAACAGTGACAGAAGGACAGCACTGGTTAATATTGTAATTTTTCCAACATTGCTAAGGACAGGGGGAGACCCCCCTGTCTTTCCTAAAAAGGGTTTTTGTTTAATCCCACAGCAATCAATCAACGAAGCCATACGGACATCAACCCTTCCCAGGCCGGCTGCAGCAGGAGGCAGTGGAGAAAATGGACGTGTGGTCAGCCACGATTTCCCCAAATCCATGCAGACGATCCCATGCATGAGCCACAGCACTGGCATGTCCCTGGGAGCTACGGGATTATAATTGGCCTTTTGACCCATTGCCTGGGTGAGAGCAGGGACAGCCCAACTCCACCCCTCCAGAGCCAAAAAACATACCCAACACCAACAAGACAAACGATGATGACAGAAGGGACAATTGGATGGATCTTCTCAAGGAAATCAAATATGTTTCCCTTTATATTTGCAAACAGATCCACCGGCAGGAGAACAGAAACAGGTCTGTACTGCAATAAGGAGAGTGTAATGGGATTTAACAGACTCGTGAACCATCCCTGATCAAAGAACCACTGGAACACTAATGAGGACTATGCCATTTTGTTTTAACTTGGTTGTTAATAAGTCTTAGTGTGTGCAATATATATATTTTTTCTTACTAATTCCTGTGGTGTCAGGGTAACATCAGCCCTTTCCCCCTTCCCTGCTCAGTCCTTCGGTCTGGTTTAGTTTGGGATGCAAACCACAAAGTCTGAGCTACTAACAGCAGAAAAGAAAAACCGATACATGGCAAGTTGAACTCCCTGCAGGGCATCATCATTGACCCCTTTTGTCCATCGTGATTCTGCCTTTGTTATTCTCTTGTGAACTTGGGCTGTGGAGTTATTGCAATGAGGCAGACAGAGCTGTTACCAGCTCTCCCTGAAGCAGGAAGGACTTGATGCAAGAAGGAACTCGAACAAAAACATGAGGCTGTTTTACAGGGGACAAAGTCGTGGGTGAGTTTGGAAACCCCAGGTAACCTGAGGACAAAGAAGTAATTCTTCCCGAGATCATGAGTGGCAGTTCAAGGGAAGAATCGTGTGCCTGGAGTGGAGAGCATCACGCATGGCAGACTGGAGCAGATGGTTGGTCTAAGATCATGGTTGGCTGCTGTTTATGCAAGAGGGAAAGTAAATGTGGTTCCCCCTCACGTGTGACTCTCCTGCCAAGGTTATTGGGGGCTAATAAGCAATTGTGAACCATTTCTTCATTGCTTAGCTTCTGTGTGTGCTCCCTTTTTGGTGGTCACATAAGGGAACCACCTTGAGCCAGGAATAGACCATCTCAAGACATCCAGTTCTAGATGGCTGCCTATTTACCAGTACAACACGCTAGAAGTCATGGGGCTGCAATGGGAATATCCCTGCCTTTCTGCTCTGAAATTCCTTTATGGCCATTTTTTCTAACTGAGAGGGACATCTTGTAGATAGTTGGCCAGAATGGATTCCTGGAAGGAGCTGCTGAAGCAAACCAAGGAGGAGATCCTACAAGAGCTGAGTTCAAGCAACCATGACATTCAACAGCATCAGGGCTGGTCAGGCTCAACCTCCCTGTCAAGTTGTGGCCTGTCTGGGTACAAAACCAACAGTAGCAGATTCCCACTCGTGTCCCTAGAGAGTGGGAAGCATCCATAAGCCAGGAGAGCAGGTTGCCGACCTCAAACTCAGTGTTGCAGAAACCCACGGTGCCAGACAGTGCAGCTGTGAGTCCAGCCACAGGCATGGAGATCAAGGGAGCAAGGATGGTTTTCTAGAACTGCACAAAAGGTTTGTTCTGTGGATCTCTGGCATGGACAGACAAATGCTTCCTACCCTGGCGGGCCTGAGACACCTCCCCAGAAGTGAAGGATTGCCAGGAGAGCATCTGGAGAGGGACAAGATATGTGGGGCAGGAACCACAGTGAACCCACTGAGCCTTGTCCCATCTCACATGCCCATCACTGATGGCATATTACGTTCAAAGGCTCTCACAGAGCCCAACAAGTATCTGTCCGGGGGCTAAGCTGCTATTGGAGTATTCTGAGCTGCTTTTTCTCTTTCTTATTGTCTTCTATTTTTCTTTTTTCTCCCCCCTCTTTATTTTTCTGCAACATAGCAAGAGAGAAGTAAAAGAAGGGAGACAGGTGAAGAGAAAATGATGCAGGTAAATGACTGGCACAGGTCTATGAGGGGAACTTGGAAGTACAACTGGAATCTGTATGAATACCTGTTTCCATTAGTGTACAAATGTGCAGAGTGATACATTTACCACCTTCAACACCAGCCTGGTCTGCAGCATCTGTTCCACTTGCCCACTTCTCATACAACACTTTGGAGACCAGCAAGTCAGAGTCAAGGTCCCATGCCTGGGCACAGCATGCCTTGTGCCAATACATTTTCCTCTCTCCACCACTGAGAACTGTTGTGATCTTCACCTCTCATCACTCTGAACATGAACTCTGTTTTCAGCCACTCCAAACACCACTTTAGGACTCTTTCTGTTGTTTATCATTATTTTTAACCTGCTTTTCTTAATCTTAACTTCAGTTCTGTGTAAGTGCTAGCACAGTGGAGCCATCCCACAAGCTAGGCTGTTTCCATGCCCAGAGCCCTCGGATGAATGTCCTGACCCAGCTGTGTCCTGGACCTTTCCCTGACAGAGCACCACTGGCTGCTGTGTTGGGAGCAGGCTGGTGAGAGCCATCAGTGCCCTGTCCTCCTCCGTAAACAGGACCACGTGGCAGCAGGGCACAGCAGCTGGACGGTCTCGTGAGCAGCAGCAGCACAAGGACTGGCCACCTGTGATGTGAAGATGTGAGATGCAGCTGTCAAAGGCTTTAGATCAGCAGAGGGGTTAAAAAAAAAAAAAAAAGAATAGGACAAAAGCGTGGAAAATGTAAACTTGTAATATGTATTTTTACTACACTTTTCTTAAAAATAGAGTAATGGTAAAACTCTTAAAGACATTGACATTTTTTCTCAACAGGATTCCATATTTAACAGTTTTGGCTTTCATTAAATTTTGCTCTTTGGTACCTCGATCTTTTATTTAACAGCTATATTTGTTTTAACTCTCTTTTGTTTTATTCTTTCTTTTATTTTTTAATTTGGCAGTACTGGAAAGGATTTTGCTTTATCAAATGCAACAGTGTTTTTCTTTTCACATTCTCTTTTTTTTCAAGCAACATTTTTATTGGTAATTATTATTTACACAAAAATGAAACTATCGGCTGGAATTTTGGCACCAAGGATCCATGATCTATTTTTCATACCTGTCCATGCCGTTTTAGTGCCAGTGCTGGATGTGTGGATATGAAAATGATGTTACCCCTCAGGCAATATTACCCAACCTGAATCAAAAGAGGTTTCTTTGATTATTGCTGTGTCTGACTTGTGAACAGCAGCCAAATAAACTGCTTCAGGTTGAAATTGGGAATCTATCTAATATTTACCCAAAAGTCAGGAAATGAAATATTCATTGGGTTCAAAATTAATGATTTTGCTTTGTTTGGAGTCTTGTGGAGTTGTTTTTTGAGGAGAGTTATTAGAGAACTTTAGCTTGTTTTTACAGAGAGAGAAGACGTAGCCAGCTCAGAGATAATTCTGAACCAGCACTGGTCCAAAAATCCTTACCAGGGTCAGCTTTTCTAGGAGCTCCCATGCTGTTTCAGAGGCTTGGACATTTAGGGTGTTTCTCACTCAGTTTTCACACAACTGACCTGCTAAATTCCTCATCCAAAACCCCATTGAAGGGGGAAAGAGAAGAGGATTTAAAGGGCCTTGGACATTTATGCAAATGCTGACAGCTTCTGAGGTAAACTATACTCATTAATGTCATGCTTTCATGTAGGACTTGGTATCATGGACCTGGAAGGACTTCCCTTCCCATATCCTCATTCCCATTTATCGTTTGGGAAGCTGAGACACAGAAGTGTCTTTTCACCAGGCATCCCAGCTCTCCCCTTAGGGTCATGGTTATAGATTCAAGATCTCCACCATTCACAAGGGTTTTTTTTTTACCCACTGGTAAGTTTTAAATATAGACTCATCAAGGGACAGAATTAATACATTTTGAAAGGGGCAGTGAATCCTCAGGCTTCAAAGAACAAGAGATTCCCAAGCAATGGGGCCTGAAGGAGAGGTTTCCCATGGGCAAACTATGCTGGATCAGCCTGTTTTGGTCTTCCACAACTCCCTAGGCATCCAATACTGTGCTATATGCTTGGATTCTGTCTCAAAATGCCCTTCTTGCTCAGTGGTTTACTCCTGGTTCCCAGTGAGGTTGCAGAAGTGCACCAGGAATGTTCCTTTATATCTTCACATAAACAGGACAAAATTCCCTCTGAGTAGAAAAAGCAAATATTCCTTGTAATAATGTTCCCAGCAAGAATCCATGTTCAGCAGTTGTTGAAGGAAAAAAACCACTGAGCCTTGAAGTGCAGCAGGTGAGGAACAGATGCATCTCTCAGTCCACTCCTTTGCTATGGGATCAGGACCCAAAACTGGAATGCTCCAAAAATACTTGGCTGGCCTTGTTTGTCCATGTACCTACCTTCCACCAAATGAAAGGAGAACTTAATTATTTAAGTTCAGTGAAGGGCCAGAGCAGGGGTACACCAATATTTGCTGTAATCCAGTGAGCACCACTGACCTGTTCAGCTCCAGCAATTCAGCCCTGAATCTCCATCAAAAGTTTGGGGAGACCTAGGAAAGCTATCACGGTGTATACAGGCTCCTGGTCAGTTTTCAAGGACATCATCAGTCACCCAAGCCTCACATAGGGCTCTGGGTCCCCAGGAGAACATTTCTGTGTATGTTTCTAATTAACATATCCACCACAGAGGCACGTGTCACAGCTTAGCTGACCCATCACAGTGGGGTGTGGTTCCCTGAGGACACTGCTGGTACTCTTCACTGCCAAGACATGAGAAATAACAGCTCAGATTTGGGCTTAGATAGGGGAGATTATTTTAAAGCACCACCCTGGGGACTGGAGGAGATGGGTTCCCATCAGCCAAGGTACCAGCTTAACCCCAAATACCTTTTGTAGACCTGTGTGACCTGTTCTCTGATGGCTTTTGCAGCTGCTGGCCTCTCTTAAAGAGAGATCCCCATTTGTCATCCACTAGTGCTGGTTTTGTGTCTTGCCACGCACTGCTGGCTGAAGCCTGCACGCTCTCATCTCTGCTACCCAGTCAATTAATTAATTAACAGAACTATACAGACATCAATGTGCCATGCACTGTTGTCCACCAGCCCACAGCGAGGCAGAGCTTCTGGGACAAAGTCCACATGCAAACTCCAGCTCAAAGGATGCAAGACAAAACTGCTTGGGCTCCGTTTGCTCCAGCTTCATTACAAAAATGACATTCATTCCAGCTTTCTTCTTACACAGAGCTGCTCTGTTTTCTCCAGTCACTTGCTCCTCATGGTTTGAGTGTATAAGAGGGATAAATTTGGTGTGCGAGGACCTGGAAAAGGTTCTCCTAAGCATGGAGCGGTAGCATAAGACTTACCTCTCCATCAAAATCCTGACTATTCCCACTCTGGGATTCTTCACTCAGAATCACTTTCCATTTCCTTTCTGTTCAATCCCCATCTCTCCTCCATCTGTACATCAATCCCACCATCAGCACTGCCATTTTCTCCCCTCCAGGACCTGGAATATGCTCTGGGTTTGTACATGGTGTCTCTATCACCCCATATCTTTAGAAAGCAAATGAATTTTGGGATAGAGCGGAAATATGAATCCAGCTCCACACTGAGTAGAAGTGATCCCATAACCCACCACACTGTCCTTGGGCAGCAAGGAGCCCTTCTGCAAATGGGATGTTCTATGGGGCCACAATCCTGCAAAGTGCTGAGATACCTGGCTGTTCCCAGAGCGCTCAGACTAATCTCCCTTTTGCTGGTGTGCACTTCTCCCGAGGAAGTGTCGCTGTCTGGCTGCCAGGAGGTACCTCTGGCTTAGAGATGGAAAGGGGCAGGGTGCTGGCATCCACCTCCATGGAGCTGGTACCCGAGTGAACTCACCTGCTGAACCTGTGCAAAGGGCCTGCTGTCTCCAGAGCAGTGGAACTGTAATCCTCACCCCCAGGAGGAATATGAAGTGTAATCAGCCAATGTTTGCACATCTCTTTCTCATGCTCTAATTATATAGTACATACACACACACAAAAATGCATACACAGATATTGAGATGCTTTTGACAGTCCAAATTAGTCTGTCAAAGTAGCTTCTTATTCCTAAGGATCAATAGGGTATAATGTAACAGCCACAAAATACATTCATGGCTCTGCAGGGCTGGTTTAACATGCTCTCTGGATACCTTCAGCAGTAATTCCTTCCCTGTTCGAGCTGGCATCAAAATTAATGGCATGTCGTGTTCTATAAGTCCTGACTTTTTAGATGAAAGGTACATGGTGTTGTTCGCATCAGTATTACAGTGTAATAAATCAATGCTTTCCCATTGGAAGGATTTCAGACGATTTCACGCTTGCTTTCAGGAACTCAAAAGGCAACCTGTCTGCGAGGCTATTGGCCCATAAAACAAAAATTTCCAGAAAAATAGGAAAAAAAGGGAGGGAAAACCCAACATCTCATTGCCCTATTGTTGCCTGCTTCATGTGGGATGCTGGGGCCAGGGCAGCAATGCCAAAGTTTCTTCAGAACTCATCACACGAGGTTGTGCACAGCCAAAGGGAGCCCATTCCCTGCACCAAGGAGGTGTTGGGACAAAGCAAACAGAGGCTGGGAGGGGGAACAGACTCTGGTTTCACTTAATGAAATAGGAGCAGAGACAAAAGTAGAGTTTGCCTTCTGATTGCCAGACTCTAGATCAAACTGTTCCAAATTTCCAAAAAAGCAGCAGGAAAAGGGAAGAGGAGTGAAGCCTGGACAGAGCATCCAGCAACCCCCTGAAAGGTGTTCACGCTGTTTTTGTCCCAGCTTCTCTGGTAGCTGCTGCCCACAGTGCAGTTCACTTACTTAACAACATCTTTAGCAAGTAAAACTTAAATTCCCCTGCTCCCAGGAGCACATGTGTGAGATAGGAAGAGGCTGAACTTGAAAGAGGAGCCGTTTTGTTGCCTCAGATTAGCCCAAACTGCATGACGAGCTTTCCTCACTTCAAAACCAATGTTGTTAACCTTGAAATCTGCATTATTAATATTTCAACATGAGTCCCATCAGGAGCAGCCGCAAGAGCTCTCCTGGACTCGTGACAGCTCGTCCTGTTTGATTCTAATCATATATGAATGCATGAGTTAAGAAGACATCATTAAAAGTACATTAAGTTTAATTATGCTAGCAGCCACAGACAGTGGGAGCATCAGCTTAATGCAGAATGCATAATTAGATCAGACCTAATCCATTAGATTCATATTTGTTAAAGAAAACGCTCCTCGTCTACAAATGTCACTACAAAGTGATCCATAGGGTTTGGAGGAAAGGCACCATTTTTGGGGGGCTACTGCCCTCCCAGCCCCTCTCCCCTCCTCCCTGCCCAAAACACCTGCACACGCTGTTGAGCCCTCACTCAACTCATTGAATATCCACTTTGACAAAAGCACACAAAAAAACTGAGCAAGAAGCTCCCCTGCCCTGGCAGCCAAGCCCTGTGGAGGTGCTGCGATGGTTTGAGGCATTATGGACCCCCATCTCCTTTGCAAGGATCTGGCCCCATCAGAGCAGTCTGCAGCTGCAGGAATACACCCAGTCCCGGGTGGGTGTGTGGTCTCACAACCCAGCTGGGTTAGTGCAGCTCAGACTTGGCAGTACTTGATGCCTTTACACAGGCTCCAGGCATAGTGGCTGCAGAGTGGCTTGGGAGAACTTTCCAAAGGGAAAAAAAAAAAAACAAACAACAAAACAAAATAAAACAACAACAAAAAAAAACAAAGCAAAAACAAAACCAAAACCAACAACAACAAAAAAACCAAACTAATTAAAGCAAAAGTGTTTCAGCTCCTCCTAGGGACGATCCAGCTCTCTCCACTAACCCCAAGAGGGCACTGGTGGGGGGCTGCAGTGCAGAAGGTGACACATCTCTTTTTCCAGCAGCTCAGCACTTCAAACCACCGAGTACATTGCCCTGAAAAACCACTATCACCAGGGGACAGCCATGGGTGGCCAGCCCATCTTCACCCCCCAGCAGGGTCACAGGGATAACTGGTCCCAGCAACCCCACACACCCCCAAGCAGCATCACCACAGCAGGGACGACAAATCTGCCAGCACCTGAGTCCCCAGGTAATCAGGTTGCTGTGGTGATTCTCAGCTGGAATACAGTGGATCCTGTAGCCATGGAAGGATTTTGGCAGCACCACCCAGCCCAGAGCCCACAGTAGTGGCATTTCCCAACTCCTGGGGCAGTCCAAGAGGTGATGCAGCTCACCACGAAGCTGCAAAGCCACAGTGCCCTTGAAGCCCCATGCTCACTGCCAGCCTGCTTGCTACAAGAGAGCAGGGAAACTGCTATGGGCCTTTACCTGCCATGGGTATTCACACTCACCACCCCAAATGGGGAGGGTCTCTGAAAGCTGAGGTCCCAGTCCCACTGGGTGGGTGATTTCAGGGGATGTCCCCTCCTGCCTGCAGACAGAGCAGGCTGAAAAAGGGAAGAGGTCAAGGCCACCATGCAGCACATACCTGGAGCTGTGAGCCAGTGCAGGAGCAATTGTGGCACTCATCACAGGCAGGAGATGCTTAACAGCTCAGCCGAGCCCTCTAACACCTGCCTGAGTGCTGAATATTATTGTTATTAAAATGTAATGGCCTCTTGCTGCTTCTCCTGTGTGGAGCTGGATAGGGGCTATGATTGGGAAGCCACAGCACAGAGGTATAACCCCCCAGGCAGGGCAGAGGGGCAGGATTAAAAGCTTTCTGAAGTTACCTTTTCCAGCCAAGGGCCAGCTCCCATAATTACTGGTTAGACAATACTGAGATTTCCATGAAGTGTTCTGAATAAAGCATCTGCTAACATGTTTTTTGAGAGGGCTTTTTTGGTTGGTTTGTTTGTTTTTTTATTTTGAGAAAGAGAAAATCCCCTCCAGCCGTTTTTATCCATATTTCATTTTCATCCTTGCTGCCTCCATCCCATCTCCACCCTGCTTATGCAAGAAAGTGGAACATGGGGAGGTTAATCTATGCTATGAGGTCCAGGATGGAATGGGACTGGGGCCAGCAGCCCAGGGGCTCCCTTTTGCCCCTGTTTCTCAATGCTGGGGGGCACCAGTGCCATCCTGTCTACAGTGTCTGTCTCATAAAGGGGGTTTGAGAAACCCATGGCAATTTCCTTGCACAGAGGTTGTTTCCATGTTCTCTGTTTTTCAGGGATTTTATCTGACAATGGTCATCAGAGTTTCTAATTCCAATCTATTAAACATGGGAAAAGACTGGCTAAAGGCTGTTGTGATTTTCTTTCCCATTTGTGTGCTGAAGTGGGTCTGTTTGCCAATAGTCATCATAAGATGGAGTCCTGGCTCAGCTGAGAAGTAGGAAGAGACATGGAAAAGACTTGGGAAAACTTTCTTCCTCTAAGGGAGCACTTGAATTATAGTGAACTCTATATACTCTTAGGTCCTGATGGACTTTTTGAAAGCAATCTAATCTCACAAGGTCTTTTAGAGGAAGCATTGATCTCCCTAAATGGGCAGCCACTGATATGTTCAAAGTGAGCATCTTGTGTGTGCACTCTTGCGGATCTGCATGTCATTTAAAAAGAAAGCAGCAACCCCTTAAAAAATCAAACACGAGCACAAAGAGAAGGAAATGTGAGGACCTTTATATATAAATGCCCTTTGGTGTGATAATCCATACGGCAGGATGAAAGGGTAACCCCTGGTGCTGTTAATTGTTCCTTCCAAAGGAAAACAATTAAACTATTGCATTCATTGAGCTATCAAAGGGAAATCTACGTTAACCCCTCTGTGGGCAGTTTGCCCCAGGCTGACCACTGCCATCCCTGGTGGGAGGTGGGGTACAGCTGCAACCCTGGCAGCCACAAGCCATACCCTTTCAGAGACTCAAGCAAATTTCAGGGCTCTAACAACCCTTTCTGAGATCCCACCAGACATCTGGCAGGATTCAGCAAGATGTCAGATATCTCCATCTACGCTGCAGTGTGTTTTGACAGGATCCTGACACAGCCACATGACCACAGTGTGATCAGCTCTTAAGTTTCATTTGAAGAAGTGTTTGTGCTCTGCTGTAAGAGAAATCTCCCCACCCCTCACAGACCATATGCCATCTTTTTAGTACATTTGCTGATTATCCAGAAAGCACTAAGTAGAGCCTGAGCACTACCCCAGTGAGTCATGGATCCTCTTTTACAGCAATTGGCACAGAAAGGGCTGCACCCCTGTACCCTTCAGGAAAAAAAAGTGAACAAAAAATACGAACAAAAAATGCAAACAAAAAAGAGCCCAGAAAACCCATACAAAGTAAGAAAAATATACACACATGAAAACGCAAACAACAAAACAAAACAAAAAAAGACAATCACCACAAAAAAACCAAACCAAAACAAAACAAAACAAACAAAAATCCCCAAAACAAAACCAGAAAGAAGCCCAGGCAGAAGAACAGATACTTTCCCCCTGTCCTGGCTCCCAGAGGTCTTCCCTCTGCTACAGTCGGGTCATCCCACTGAGCCCATCCTGACCCTTCCATGAAGTCCTGAGCTCAGTATTTCCAGAAACATAGAGACATGCCCGAACTGCAAACCTCATCATTTTGAGAAGGATTTTGCTATGCCATGAGTTTGTGGCAGGACAGAGAGGAAGGGAACAGCCTGTGGTTTGATGCAGTAATGCAAGAGAAACTCCAATTCAACCTCCTTTCCTTTCTGTTGTGTTTCTTGAGGGGACCAAAAGGATAATTCAGGAAGATGTTTTCGGAATTAAGAAAAGCAAAGCCCAGATGTGTGACTTTGCAGTAAATGCTCTGAGTCAAGCCTGCTACGCCCTCTAATTAGCTGGGACTTCACTGACAGGAACCCGGTGGAGAAAGGGTTAATACCAGCCCATCCCCACCTATTAGCGGGGAAACTGGGCCAGACTGGGAGGAAATGGGAGATGAGCAGGAGCTATAAATGTGTGCTGGGAGGGCTGGGATTCCAGAAGGGCTGGGGCAGGCAGTTTGCTGCCCTGGTGCTGGGAGGTTGCTGCAATCCAGCACTGCCTGCATCCTCTCCTGGAACTGTGGAGGAGATGGGGGAAAAGGCACTTGCTTGCTTATAAAGGTAGGAGGGGGAATTCTGTCAGTGCCTTCCTCCTTCTGGCTTCTGAGCTGTTCTCCAAGCAGGAGTGTAGGGCATAAAGGTTCCTAATCCTAGGATGTGGGACTGGTGCTTAATCCCTTCAATAAAAGTTCTTCAGCTGCTGAAGAGACAGGAGGCTGCTGTGCAGCAATAATGGGAGGAAGATTAAAGGGGGTCAAAAGAGAGCCTGCAAACTGCTGAATTATGGGCCTGGGGCTTCATAGGAGACTGGTGCAAAGGGGAGAGGTAGGACATTAGCAAGAATTAGGGCACAGCAAGGGAGACCTTCTATCACTGAGCAGAAGCAAAACTCAAAAATGCATGCCCTGAAATGAGCAAAACCAACTACTTTTCAGGCCAGGAAATACTTTTTGGTAACTATAGTGCACCAGGTAGCACTGTGTGGCAGGAAGGGCAATTACAGCCTATCTCCAGGCCAGGAAAAACAACCAAACTCATGCAAGCAGTCTGCAAACAAGAGAAAATGCCTTGTGTGCTTTGCCAAAGATAGATCCTGACAGACTGCTGTGCTGTGTTTTGTTTGTCTGTTTTTCTCCTGAAGCTGCCTGTGTTTCTAAGGGAGGGAGGTGTAGTAGGTTTAATGTAAATGAGTTTCACAAAAACATTTGATTTTGTCGAGGAGCTCATTAGCTAAAATGAAGACTATAAAAGAAGAGTTGTCAAAGTGAGACATCTAAAGAGAAGATAATGAGTTGTACTGCAAAACATAACTGGCTGGAAGGAAAGTACATACAGAGCTTCTCTGAAAGATTTATCTTGCAACCGCTGATAAATCACATGAAGAACCAAAAGGCTTTAAATTTGGGGAATAGACAGAATTAAAGGCTGTGGTTTGACATTGTGATTGAGGGACAGACTGCAAGACTACCTATGGCTGGAAAGAGCAGGTGACAATGTGGGTACACTTGCTGGTCACAGCGTGGATGTTTGCCGCTAATGGGACAATATGCTACAGTCATTAAAAAAACCTGCAGAAAGTCAAAAAGCTCAGGCACATTCAAGGGTCACAGCAAGAATTCCAGCTGGGAAAAACTTTTGGTGACACCAAAAATGCTATGCACTGTCCTGGCTAGCTGTCATCAAGAAAGCTGACCCGAAACTGGAATAACTGGGAATTCTATGGTGTAGGAAATAATTTTCAGCCTCACTGATGTTCGTGCCTACCAGCAGTGTGGTGGCCACTGTTACCTAAGCACCCTCTGTCTTTGAAATGCCTTCTCTGAGCTGTCCAAGGAGTTTGTAATCCTACTTGGAAAGTTCTAGGCCATGGACTTATCAAGGGCAAGAGGTTTTTCCTCTCCCTGGGATAGTTGGGCCAAAATCATCTCTCCAAAAAGTTTTTCATCCTGCCTGAGAAATCTGCCCTGAAACGTAAGCGGGGAGGAAAGCGAGATGGAGAAGGGGCCGAGGACACTTCGAGCTGGTAGACAGGAGAAAATGAGAGAGGGGGGAGGATGATAAAACAGATGCTGGTGCATAACAAGTACTCCACGAGGAGCTGTGATGGAGCACGTCCCCAAGCAGCCGGCACAAGGCGCCGAGCGAGCCGGGAGGAGCGGAAGGCGCCGCGGCGCTCCGTAGGTGTTACTTCTCTGATTTAATAAGATTCAGCTGCTCCCCCAGAACGTGCCGGCTCCCTTTGGAGGTGCCAGCTCTGTAACTGGGGCGTCGCTCCGGCCCCCGTTGTCAGCAGCTCTCCAAGGTGAGAGAAAATTCATACGAGCACCAGGTTTGCTGGCTTTGGGAGGCGCTGGGATGAGAACAGCCTCGGAAATACTATCGGGGCTGACACGTGGGGCTCCTCCCACGCTTGGCAGGGAGGGAAAGCTTAAAAGCATAATTTGGGCAGGAATTAAAATGCAGCATCTTTGTGCCAATTGGCTTGGAGGCAGCAAGGTGCAGCAGGGAAAACATGACATGGGTTTGTCGTCTCTCTGGTAGAGGCTGGCTCGCAATTACTGCCTTTTACCATTTCTAGGTGGATTGTGTGTTGGAGTGGGTTGTTTCCTACAGTGCTCTGATGTGTAAATTGTGGAGCAGTGGGGTTTTAGTGAGGTGTTTCTGAAGAGCTGCAGGATGTGTCTGTGAGGTCAGGGATGGCTTCACAGGGTGAAGTGGTGTCTCCTTGCTGCTCAAATCCAGTTTACCAAGGGTCCAGATGCTGCACATCCTTAGTGCACTCCTCATGGCAGTCAAGAAGCTCTGAGAAGTCATGTGAAGGAGAGGAGATGCCCCAAATACAAGTTACCCGGGAAGTATTTGGAGACCTGGGTGTTCCCCCATGGCTGAAATCAGTGCTTGGACAATTTCTGAGCTTTTCCCATTTTCATCTGTTTTAAGAGAGAAAACATACAGAGGTTTTTCCCTACATACTAGTTCCTAGGCTCTGTAGTGCTGGGGAGAGTTGTCCCCCAGGGTGATGGAAGAGGGTAAGCTCAGCTTAGGAGGAACCTGGTGGTACAGAAGTCATAATAGCTTCCTCATCAGTCAGCAGGGCCAAAAGCATTTGGGCATCAAAAGTAATGGAAGATCTTTCTTATGATGGGAAATATCTTTCATTGGCTGATTGCTCTGCCCTCCTTCCTTCTGCTGTTTGTCATGTGTAAACATAATTTAAGGAAAAATTAATTCCCAAGGTCCCAGATCCCACCTTGTGTCCATAACCAATTGTCCTGGTAAGCGCTGCAAAGGGCAGGCAATCCATATGGCTGGTGAAGATTGCAGAGTTTCTGTTTTGACATGCAGCACAAGCCCTCCCAAAGGAGAAGAGGAGGGAGGAGAAAGATCTCATCATATCTGACTGATGCTTGGAAACCAGCGTTGGGTCCCACCAGTGCCAAAGTCCCAGAACGCATCCTCCTGCTCTGATTCACAGTTACAGCCATGGAGAGCTTTCTCTTGCAGTATAAAACTGGGCTAAAAGCAGCTGAGGGAGGAACTTCAGGAAAGGTGAGGGCAACGTAAGCTTCTCCTGGTTGCATGGCTCAGCCCAGCCCAGCTGTGGGTGCGGACATTGGCAAGGGCCAAACTGCAGGATAATTGCTCTCCCTGCAATACACTCACTATGTACATTTAGCTTTCAATTAATTTGCTGGCTCTAAATGAACTGCCTCCTATTGCTTTCAGCAATCAAGTCTTGTTAATTGAATATAGCGTTTATCTTATCTCTAGGAGAAGGCTGGACAAAAGTAGGGCACCAGAATCCCATGTGAAGGTGGCACCAAGTGAAAGGAGGGGGAAAATGAAGCAAGTGAGGACATCAGCCAGGGTGGCCAAGGCAAAAAGCTCAGCTTTTCAGCTTTTTTTCTTTTTCCTTGATGGTTTCAATGTTTTTAGGGTGTCCCAGTTTGGAAGGGATTTTCTTTTTACCCAGACTCATGTGATCCCACCTCCAGCTGGTTGTGACTGTCAGTGGGGTTATGTGTGTGCAGGGGCACTGGCTCATGCTGCAAGGGCCCATGAACACAGGGTGTAGCCTCCCTGCTGTCTCCAAGGTCCTGGGGCTGGCTGGGGCTGCTGGAGCACAGGATGAGTTGCCCACACCTGGGTAACAGAGTACCAGGAGTTGTTTAATGCATTTCCTTGGGTGACAGGTGAACCCCAAGTAATTGTTCATCCCATCTCTGCTTCCACAGGGGCAGCCATGCTCCTTCAGAAACAGTAATTGAAATGTTGGAAGTGTTTTGAAAGTCAAACAATACCCAAAGCCTACCTCCTGCTTCATTTTCCAAGCAAAGCCTTTCAAAAGACCGCCAGCCTTGCAGTACTGTTTGAAGAATGATCCCAGTTTCTTACCTTTGAATTAAGTTGCAAAATAAGTCCTTAAGACATGGGATCTAGCACAGGTTTAGTTTTTATTTTTTTTCTTTCTTGGTCTGATTGCTTAAACCCTCTCTGAGTTTCCCATCATTTGAACCTAATGTTATCTCATACACACAGTCGTCATCTCATTAAAGGGAAATCAGAGAAACTGACTTTAATAAATTTTAACACCCTGTGTGAAAAATCTGGCAATTAAAGCTTCCTGCCCCTGGACCTTTGAAAGTGACACGTGGCAAATCCCTGCCAGTCTTTAATAAGTGCATCTCATCAAAGGATGGTGCATGGGTTGGTAGGAGAGGAGGCAGGGGAAGGGAAGAAATAGGAGCATCAAAACTGAAAAGCTGAAAGACAAAAGCTGACCCTCCTGCCAGAAACTGAGAAAAGAACAAGAATCATTAGAGGAGAATGGTAAGACCAGCTTGCTCTGGCAGTGAGGGAGGCAGGATGGAGGTGGGTCCAGCCAGGCAGCACGAGGCATGCATCATTAAAGAGAGACCACCCAAGTACAGTTCTGACATGATTTTTGTTGCTGATGCTGATCTCAAAAGGCAGAAGGTTCTGGAGAACAGCAAGCAGGTGGATATGAAGCAAGGCCATGGACCAGGTTGGCTGCTTTGCTATAGACCTACTGGGAAAGAATCCTAGAGGTAAATTTATCATCAGGAAAAAGTCACCCTTCTTGGTACCTATTGATGACAACCACTCCAGGGACAATAACTTCTAATACTGTTTTCCTGGAGAAAGGGTTTGGGTTTTTTTTATTTTATAGATGGGGAGAAACAGGTGCTTTTTATCACTGCTGAAGATTGGCTGGTGGAAGGGAGATGTACTAATCAGATGTTCAACTTCCCTGTAATCAGATGGGAACCTCTCAAGATTCTTGGTCCTTTTAGCTCCCTCTGAAACCTTGAGCAAATTTTCTGAGCTCTCAATCACCTGGTATTTGTACAAATGGAAATTATTATCTTCATTCCCATTCCCTTATGATTCATCTCTAAAGTGTATAAAATAGCAGAAGCGTCTTGGAAGAAAGGCACGAAGTATATATGATTATGGTTTTTATGACTTAAGACTCTGACATCTCTTAATCTGGGGCTAAAAGCTTTCTTTTACTTTTTTCCCACTTCTTTATTGTCTAGTCTTTCCAGGATGGCAAGAGATGGTGAATAAAAGAGATTTTATGAGAGAAATCACCAGATTTGTGCACAGGCATGTGTAACACAAGCAGTGAGGAATTGATGATGAACTGGAACTCATCAGCATGAAAATCCTCAGGTGCCTCATAAGGTTTCTCCTCTGAGTCTGCTGAAGTGAAAACATCACTGAAAGAAGTTTTTCAGAAGAGGAATAGCCAACCAGGGACTATTGGTTTGATAGGATTGCAGTGAAGCTTTACATCATGCCTGAAACACAATCTGTGGAGCCAACAGAAGTTTGCTAGAAGAGAAGACCAAGACAGGAGACTGTGATGCAGCTTGATGAGAGCTTAAAGTAGGTCCTGGATAGGTAACTGGGACAGAATTGCCTCTTCCCCTCCAGAGGGAAGGAAAGCTGGTCAGCCTCCATGAACAAAACTTGGTAGCCATGTGAAGAGAGGTTACTGCCTTTGTTTGCCTTCATGAGCACAGAAATGTTATGGAAAGACTCTTATACTGGAGGCTGTTGATCCAGTCTTCTTGGAGCACCCAGACTTCACCTCTCCTGTCATTGTGTATTTCCTGTGACCATTTCTTCCATCCCTGTCTTTCCTGTTACGTATTTTCCTACCTGGAGACCTGATCTCTGAGTTTGGCTGTTCTTCTATGTCAAAAGGAGGCGTCTCCTGGCCAGTTCCTGGTGCAATGGCACACAGACAGCTGACAGCTTGTGCTGTCTCCCTGTGGGGTTCCCTGCCAGATCTTTAGCTCTCTCCTTGACATCTAGTGTCCACTCATGTTCAGGATTTTGATTTATCCCTAAGACTCAAGCAGTATTTTTGCCTCTAGGACCTTAGGAAAGGAATCACTTTTATTCAGTTGGTCTTTACTAACACTGAGGTCAGAGGACAGACCATTTTTGGTGACACTGGCCCCGTTCCATATGTTTGCAGAACCAAAGTGCTGTGTGTTTGTGAAGTGGGTGAAACAGCACATTTCTCCAACAGGATTCTTTGAGCCTGGACAAAACCTCAGGAGAACACAAATATCCTTCACCCAGTCACTCAAAACTTGTGCAAACCACCAGCTCCTCACTGGGGACAAAGCCCAGGGGAAGAGGACAGGAGAGCAGCACAATGCACTCTCCCTTCTCTGTCTAACCCCAGCACCAAGTACCCCATCTGTGACCCCTATTCCCAGCACTCCCCAAAAAATGCTACCCTGCAACAGTCACTCACACAAGGGGGACTGAGCCAGGACAGTCCCTGCCTGCTGTGTGGCCTGGGCCTCTCCTATGCTGAAAAGGACCATTTTAGGGAAAGCTTTTTTTCTGGCTTTGTTATTTCAGCAGTTCCTTGTCAGTCCACATTAGCAAGCACAGGGGGATGCTCAGTACCAGTTACACCATGTCTTGCATTGCCATTGCCTTTGGCTTCAGACCCAGAAGAGCAGTCCAAGCACCTCGGCTCTCCTGTCTTCCAGATCCCTCTTGGCACAGACTTTCCTTTTCAGGGAAGAACAGTCCATTCTATCACACCGACAGGCCTTGCTCCAGCCCCCAGGACTCTGGTTCCTCTGTGACTACAGCAGTGTTTAATTTCCAAGGCAATTTAGTTCTGGGCAAAAAGCAATCTCAGCACCCCTGCCTGCTGCCACCTGCCTGCAGCATCCTGCGTCAGCTGCTGGGGGGAAATGCAGCTGGGACCCCTGGGGGAGGCACACGGGCCAGGAACTGCAGGAAGTCTAGGTGTTTGATGTTTGCCTTATTTATTTATGTAGCAGCCACCATCTCCACGAGCATCCCTTTCTGCCGAGGAGTGATAAGCTGCTCCCGGCTCCTGCTTGCCCACCCCTGCTGGCTCCATTTTCTGCCAGGCTCCATCTCATTAACATGCAACAAAAAGCCCCCACTCACATCCCTGCCAGGCTGCCCTCCCTATCCTGCCTCCAAAACACTGCTGGCGTGCCATGGAAACAGCAGAGTGTGCAAGGGAGAGGGATGACAAATGGTTCCAGAGATGCCCTGGGTACCCACAAGACAGAGATGCAGCTTCAGAGTTAAATTCCCCACTGCCCTTCTCACAGTTGGCCTGGGTATGGTGTGGTGTACAAAGCAATTTAAATATGTGTAATTAAATCAACTTGCTTGCATGGTGCTGTTTTGAAGCTGAAGGTTGGTGATCCATGTCTGAGGCTGCACCAGGGTCACTAAGGGATGAGCCAAACAGACCCCATGCTTGGACCTCCTTCCCCTGAATCACAGGTGGGAGCAAACCCCTCAACATGGGCTCTCCCACCTCTCCATGTGGGTACAGCTCACTCCCAGGTGTGCCCAGCTCCTGCCCTGCCACATTCTCCTGCCCACTGCAGCTCGCAGTGCCCCTGCTCCCACTATGGCTCCAGTCCACACTAAAGCCCCATCGCTCTGCCAGGGTCTGGACATCAGCAGTGGTGTGCACCTGTCTGGGCAGAGCTCTGCCAGGAGATGGTTCTTCATCCCACATCCCTCATTGCTGCAGCTGTGATGTGCCCACCAAGGCAAAGCTCTGCCAGGTGATGTTCCTGCATCCCACATCTCCAGCTACTCCCCACTGCGGTCCCTGCGGCTGTTCCTCCCCTTCTCCCAGCCCTCTGCAGCTGAGCAACCAGAAGAGAGAGACACTGCTGTGGAGGATAATTTCTGAAAGGGGTTTGGTAGTGCTTCCCATCACAGCAGCAGGCTCAGCATGCCGTGAGCTGAGGAGCAGGGAAAGCTGTTTATCCAGCAGTACCTAGCAGGGAGAGGATGTTATCTCCCAGGAAACAGTTTTGTTTGTCTCCAAGTACAAGCCAGGCAAGTTATGGCAGAGTCTTTCCCACGGGCCAAACCAACTCCAAGGGGACACTTGTTAACATGCATAGACGAGTCTCTTGTGAGCACACAGCGCAGGGATGCTGGAGCTACACAAACATCGCTCTGGTCCCTGAATTAACAGCAACCCTCTGGTGTAACCAGGAGCTGGTGGCTGCACACACAAGCCCTGCACTGGCAGCAGCTGGGCTCCCAGCCTGGCTTGGCCTCACAGCTGCTGCTCGACCCTGGGCAAATGGCCCTGCTTTCACAGTGCCTGGGAGCGACGTTGGACAGGGCTGGAGAGGGCACAGCTCCTCCACAGGGAGCTATAATTAATATTTGGAAGCTGCAGGCTGCTCTGGCAATCTCAAACTATCCACATTGTGCCTATGCCATTT
This sequence comes from Xenops minutus, assembly GCA_035221455.1. Taxonomy (NCBI): domain Eukaryota; kingdom Metazoa; phylum Chordata; class Aves; order Passeriformes; family Furnariidae; genus Xenops; species Xenops minutus. The sequence continues at coordinate 12,544,586 of JAWWEE010000025.1, forward strand.
ACATCACTCTTGCTTTGTGAAGCATATTTATTATTATCTTTATTAATTGCATACTGCAGTGCACTTAAAATAGGGAGGAGGGGGAAGGAATGGCCAGAATTTTACTGCCACGGAAAAGCAAAATGTTACATTTTGTACTTGTTGAAAGTAAAAAATCTTTCACAAAATGTGAGATGCATTACTAATTGCACAATTATTTTGTTCCATGGCACTCGCAAAACAGAACTTGGAGTGCTTTCAGCAAATTCTGGTGTTGAGGAAATAATTCCTTGTTTCCTCAAAAAAGTATTAAATTACATGCTCTTCCTTTCTGAGAATTATTTCTTGGGTTTCTAGGATATTTCTGCCCTAAACATTCTTAACATATAAAAAGCAGAGCTTTGCTGCGTTAGCAATTTGCTGGAGTCAGTGTGGACACTGAAGAAAGGAAGGGGCTGAGCAGGGACTGTTCTGTGCCCACCTCCCACCACACCACAAAGCAGATGAGCCCCTTTCTGACAGGGGCCAGTCTGCAGCATGCCATTGCTTCCCCTTGAGGGATGGTCCCACGAAGCCCAGATGACACCTGACATGCAAAATTCATCCTGTGCCCTAAAGAAGTGCCAACAAACATCAGGAATGCACACATCTGGAGCACCTCCTGCTCCCAGGGGCAGAGTGGGGTGATGCAGGTACTCCAGCTGTCCAGTAGCTTGAGCAGTGAAACAGAGAAGGACAATGTTTGTTTGCACTCAGTGAGAGGGACAGGGATGGAGCTGGAACATGGCAGGTGAGTTCCTTTCACAAGATGTGCACAGACTGCAGTATGGAAATACTCCCAGGGAGGCGGATTTTGCAGATCATTAAAGTTAGAGGCCCTAAAAGTTCTCCTGAGGTGAGAGTTGGGTTAGCCCCACATTTGCAGTGCTGGGCCACGTGTCCTTCATGGCTGCTCTGCTGCAGGTCTCCCACCATATCTTGTCTAGACAAACTCAGTTTAATACAACCATAAAGTTAATGACATTGAAAATAGTTCTGTGGTCCTTTTTTTTCTGTGTGCTTCTCCCTTGCCACTCTCCCATCACACATAAAAATCCAGCTGTTGGCCAGCCTCAGGTCTCTCTACCAGCTCTGCCTGGGCTGAGGGTGTGCCTGGCAGCACACAGGAGCAGCACGGACCAGCGGGAGCAATCTCACTCAGCTCAGCAGGTGAGAGCAGATGTTTGGAAAACTAACCTCTTCAAGATGAGAAAAAAAAATAAGTCTATTTTTGTGAGATTGATCTGCTGGCACCAACAGAGCAATCAGCTGGACTTCTAGGAGAGTGGCAACAAACAGCAAATTAGAAGGTGTCAGCCTGCTGAGATTTCAGGCAAATTAGAACGTCGATTTCACTACACTGTGTCTCAGCAGCGGCTGGTCAGGCTAAATCCACTACTTGCATCCCTGCAAGCCAGCCTCTGGCTCTGCTGTGGTGGCCAGTGGCCACATGCTAAGGTGAGGAGCTGGTGGTCAGGTGGAAGCTGCCTCTGGAGCATCCCAAGGGGATGCTGAACCTGCTCATGCTGCACCTACTCCCTGTAGCGCTGGTCTGGCAGCGCCACCAGGACCTTCACACTGAGCTGTTCCTCCAACCAGCCAAAACTTTGAGCTCCTGCCAATTAGCCATATTCTTTAAGCAAGCTTGAGCTCTTTCTGCTTCTCTTAGGAGGCTTTGGAATACAACTACAACTACAAACCCCAAAATACCAGCACCCAATGCACCAGGAGCGCTGGGCATGCTCTGCAGGGAGCTTTGGCCATTGGGAGCACAAATGGGGAATCACCCTTCTGGTTCAGCCTGCAGTCCCTAGGTCTGGATTTTCATTAATGCTTCCAATTCCACCTAACCACTGTTTGTAAATCTCTCTCTTCTTCTGACAGCACAATATTCCTCGCTGGGCAACTGAAGAACAGTGAGTTGTGATCAGAGTCAGTCATTCCCACGGGAAGTCAGGGGGTCAAACAAGTCAAGTTGCCTTCACAGGCTGTGGGGGTCTGGTGACAGCTGCTTCCACCACTGCACAGTATTTCAAGAACTGTTATGTAATGGCACTAAGAAGGATCTGAGCACCCCACAAAAACTGTCTTTATCCCCAAATGCTGACTTAATATATACTTTAAACTCTGATCTCATGTTTCCATGCTTTTATCCACTAAAACTGATATTGCTCCAAATGAGATGGATAATTAGACATTCCTGTGATCCTTAAAGCACTCAGAATAAAAGAAACAAAACAGTTTACAACAGAACAGAAGCACATCATGGAGGAGTAGAGATTGACAGCCAAATTCTTATCAGGTAAAGGCAATTACTCTGTGATTTTGTCTTTCTCTGAAGTCATAGAATTTTTAGGAAACGTTTGTCCTTGGTTTTGAGACAAAACTTCGCCTGCTGTTTCTGAATTTAGATTAATGAAGTTTGCTTTCATTCCTTCCCCCATTCCCATTGAATAAAGGCAAACACTTGCCATTTTCTCATGCCACTTCAATCATAGAAATTAATGCTCCTTTTTGGCTGAGATGTCTGGAATGAGTTAAGCTACCCTGAGAAATTATTGCCATGCTGGATGTGCAAGACAGGCGGAATGAAGAATCTACTGGCAAAGTGGGGGAGGGAGAATGCTTTCAAGTGCTTTATAATTGCTAAGATTTTTTTTTAATCCTGTTTACATTAAACTTTGCACATTAAATTCATAACCATGGTGTGCAACCAGGTGCAGTAGCAATATACAAAATCTTATTAAGAGGAACAAATGAAGAAGATGGAAGGATCTGAGATGGCAAAGGAGGGGCATTGCCATGGAATTAGCACCTGCTGATTTTCATCCTTTCTAATGATAAATTGCTTGTCAAGAAACTCGAAGGGGACCAACTACTGTCAGTTAACTATGCACTTGAGAGAAATAATTGGAATGGAAAATGCAATGGCTCACAGCAATCTCCAAAATCTCCTGGCTCCTCACATTTCCATGCAGTGGGCTCTGCCTTGCTGCAGCTTGGCATCATCCAAGGTCCCTCCTGCTCCTCTCTTTCGCTTGCTCTTGCTAATTGCTGCGGTTTTTTACAAACCTTAAATACAAAAGGGTCTTGAGCAGTTCTGACTGGATTGAACTATTTTGTCAGCAACTTTTCAGCCCTGCCAGTGACACTCAAAATAAAATAGTTAGATTTTAACCAGGTTTGCATTTAGAACAGAAAAAGGATCAACTGATTACTGGTCTCGCTTTGGGAAGTCTCTCAGCTCCCACTGCTGTTTAAGCATTATTAGCCACTTCATATTATTAGCTGTAGAAATGAAAATTAAGAGTCATCATCCTTATGCAGAGTCAGAAGTCCTGGACTAGTGATAAGTGACTTGTTAAGATTGGTCAGAAAAAATAAATGCAAAACCAGAAATTTAAGCCCCACCCTGGAATTACTTGAAATTCTTATTGCTGCCACAGGGATAGAAGGACCTGTACAGAGAAAAACAACAGAGATGTGGGGATATGTTGAATTTTGTATTTCTACGACTTTTCTATGGTCAGTAGGTACTTGCTCCCATGGGGACTGGGCTGCATCCTGTTCCCTCCCTTGAACAGCACTCCAGCACCACTCAGCTTTGGAAAGGGAGGTAAGGTGCCACATCAAGAGCTGAACCCAGGACTGAATCTGGGTTAAAAACTTCTGTCAGGGACCCAGTGAAACACCCAGCCCAGGTAGCAGCTGTTGGGCAGATGAACTATACTCAGTCAATTGAAGGACCCCCAAATCTCAGTGGCAAGCTCTGCTGAGCATCCCTGGGACAATCTGAATGCATCATCCTGCTCCCAGCAAAACCCTGGAGACTCTCTGACAGGGAAAAGGCACCGAAGCAGGAACACACCACAGCAGGACCCCACAGCCCTGCAAACCCACACCTGCAAGCCCAGACCTGAGACAGCCTGTGCTCCCCACGAGCACCTGTGAAATCAAAGCTCAGTCTAGCACAAGCCCAGCAGTCTGGCCAGCCTGAGCCTGCTCGGCAGCAGGATCTTTTCCATCACATGAAAAAACATCTGCAGAAATCAGAGGAATGAGATCTTTTCTCCAAGGTATGTCATCTCCCTGTGCCACCTTCAGCTCAGTGTTAGTGTGGGGCTGCTGGGGACTCTGACATTTGTAGGAAATGTAAAATCATTGCAGCTTTCATATTGTTTAATATTCCTTATTGATTGGTTTCCATCTCCCTGGAGGCAAGTGGATTTGACTTAGAGCCAGAGCTCGGCAGTACCCAGTGTTGTGGGTGGTATTGAGCTTTTGAGAGAGAGAAAGCTGACAAAATAAAATGGAGTGAATTATTTTCAAAAATAAGGACAAGAAAATGAATAACTTTCAAAATGCATGTTTTTTTCCTGACCTGGACTAAAACCTCACCACCCTTTGCATAAAGCTTTAATTGCCAAAGGCAGTCAAACACTGACTGTTTCTGCTCCAAACCATGGATCTCATTTGTTGCAGCTACAGAAATGTCATGTGGGCCTGGTTTTAATTTTTTTCTGCCAAGAATTGGATGTTCTTGCTGTGCCCACCCAAGAGGAGGCTTGTGGGTGCAGCAGTCGTGTGTCCTTGCCAGTGATCTGTGGTGCTGGCAACACGATGCTTTGTGCCAGCTCTCCACCTCGCCCCTCTTTCGTGGACAGGACTTCCAAGACCAGCCCGGAGCAGGCAGAAGGAGAAAGAGCTGCCTGTTCCAGTGGCACAAAGCTGCTGTCAGGAAAAAGGCTGGCAGAAGCAGGGCAAAGAGCTTGTGGCAAGCCAGTTTTCACTTAGTTTTCACTGAGCCCCCAGGAGGATTTCCTGCTTCTCCAAACCCAGACCATCTATTCTCACATAAATCCATCCCTGTGCCAGATGTCCTGAATGAAGCAGAGCTGCTGAGTAAGGAGGGGACCCATGTTACAGCTTAATTGCCTTGAAGCTTGTTTTGAGGAACCATAGGCAGTAATCTCCCTTCTAATAAAATAGCCAAGAATAGCCATGTCTGGGCAGCTCTTGCTACTTGATTAATCTCATCTCGGCTCCAGTTTCTTTCTCCCAAAGCTTCTTCTACAAAGCACTGACTCTTCTCATTCCACTGAGTCATCCCCAGCACACATCCCTCCGCTCCCAGGCTGTTTCTTTGGGCTCATTATATTTTTAAGACCTGGACTGGTCCTTTTCCTTCCCCTGTGTCCAGCCAAGTATATGTTGGGATCTGCTTTTTATGAAGCCAGGTCTTACCCTGGCTGCCAGGAATCCCCTCCAAAGGGGAGCTGGTGCTCCACACATCCCGTGCCATGCTGGCCATGCCACAGCTTTTGGCACGGGTGGAAGAGGAGCCCCATTGCAGCACTTAGTGGGAGGAACACATCACTCTCATCTGCTCAATCATTCCCTCCCTGATCCCAAGCTTTTGGGGTCTCTGGCTTTTTTAAATACATGTTCTATCTCCCCAGACTGCCTCCCTCCCACTTTCTCCACCCACTGACTGACTGGTCATTGCTTTTGTTGTTTTAAGGGGTGTTTGCTGTCCTATATCAGCATAGGTGAGGTCAGTATAATAATAGCAATAGATAATGGAGAAATACTGAGTATTAAATAATCACATCTTTATTTATTTATTTCTAGGTACAGCAGTGCACCTCTGGGCTCCCTTATCTTTTTGGGAGCCCCTGGAACTGTGAAAGCTTTCAACTTGCAAATTCAAAGCTTAAACAGGGTAAATAGTTTTGCTTCAAACACCTCAGAATGTTAATAATAATAATAAAAAAAAAATAAAGGGAAGAAAAATTGTGCTCCATATTTCGTTATTAGATTCGTTGGGTGTGCAGGAGAGGAAAGCTGGAGGAGCTTATGGATTTGTAAAGGAGCTGAAAAGCTCCTGTCTGCTTAGCAGCTTTCATTGCATCACACACAGAAAGGAGAGAGGTGTTCCTCTCCCAGCACATCCCATCCATCCATGAACGGTCCTGCTGCAACACTGGGCATGGATTTCCCACAGTTCTACTCAATGCCTTTAAAAATTCCTTTTAAAGCATCTCTTTTCCCATCTCAGAATAAAACTTGCCTTCCTCTTGCTTTAGTTATTTGTAGAAGCTTCATAAAGTGCCCAGGAAGGAGAATCATTTTCTTGCTTCAGTCCTGGACCCTTCAAAATTATCAAAAAATGACTGAATCATCTTCCTAGAAGAACAATAGTGCTGCCAACGTGTCTGAGGGATGTCAGGAGTGGTCAGACAGCCCAAACCCCATCTCTCTTATATAAATAAGTTTTCCAACCCATTGGGAGCACAACAGAATGATTTACCACTGCTTGGGGCAGGATATTTTAAGCTCTCTGTCTGAGCTGGGATGTAGGAACCAAGAATGGGATTTTCCCAGAATTTGGGGTATGTCATGTCTGAATCCTCAAGGTTTAACTTTTGTCCAGGATCTTGCAAGCTCTCCAGAGCTGTAAAAAGGTTTTGTGCCACACAGTCCATCTTTTGGCTATTTCCAGCAAATCAGGGCACTGCATATAAGAAAAATAAGAGCTGCAGCAGCAATTCACTGACCCATGAATTAAATTTGATGAGGCGATGCCTCCATTCAGTCCTGGCCTGTCCATTTACAGCACACTCTCCAAAGTACATTGTGGTTGGTGGCGAACAGTGAATAAATCTGCGTGAAGGTGAACTTGAGTTTAATGTGAGTGAGAAGGCCTAAGGTGAGGGGTTAACCCTCCTGGGTTTTAAGGTATATTTTGGAGTTCAAGAACAGACAAATTTACCAGTGAAGTCAGACCCATTTCTCAGAGTTTCTTTGGGAAGCAAAGACAAGGATCCATGTGCTTTCTGCAGGGTCAAAAGACAAAGAGCCAGAGAGAGCTTCCAAACTAGTCGCATTTACTGTCTTTCCAGTCTTGACTTTTACAGCACTCCGCAGTCTGAGCTCCTCATTTTTCAGTATTTGGGGCTAGCTGGCAGGTTTTCAGTTTCCATCAGTGGAGAAAAGAGGATGGATACCCCTGAGAGTGCCCACAGTAGCCAGGGGAAGCCTGGAGGAGGGAGTGAGACAGCGGCATCTTTACTGCAGAGAGAATGAAGAGGGACAGCTGTGCAACAATACAGCCCTACCTGCTATTTTTCAGTAATCACCCAATTGAGCTGGCTTTTCCCCCCCTCTCTCCCTTTTCACTATTAAGATTTATGGGGAGGAAGGTGCCCAGCTGCATCTGAGTGCAATAAACCTCTTGTGGCTGGTAAAAACCGAGGAGCTATTCTTCCCGCTTGTTAGCGGTCCGGAAGATGGAAGGAAGTGGGAGGAATCCAGAGGGTGAAGTTTTCTAATGCCTCACTCTTCACTGCCGAACCCAGAGCTATTTATGGTGCAATTATCACCGCAGACAGACTCCTTTATCATCCAGCCAATATTCTGGGTAGAAATCCTATTGCAGTCCAGTCACTCCATACATCATCTGGGCGCAGGCAATGGCCAGGTGAAGAGGTTCTCTTGCAGAGAACATATCTGCCAGACACTGCTGGTCCCTGGCATCCCTGCTCCCCTCTATTTATGACCAGGGAGGAGGCTGTGTCCTTTTGCCCTCCCAGCTGTGTCCAGCACAGTGGGAGCAGGCAAGGACAGTGTAGGGCTGTTCTGCGCAGCAATGCCAACAGGGGCTTCCCATGGGAATACGCTCCTGTTGAGGCATGAGAGATGGTTTTTACTAGAAACACAAACAGGAACAAGTCTGCTGGACTGAGGATGGCTGAGGGCAGCAGGGGAGGGAGAGGGATTGCAAGGAAGTGACAGAAGGTAAGTTTTGAATCCCCTCTGGTTTCACAAATGAGCCACAAGACAGGGGAGAGGAGTGAAGCACCTTACACCCAGGCCATATCTCTGAAGAACAGTTCCCTCTGTGTCCCCACAGCTCTGGGGCACTCTCCTTACCTCCTCCCTGGCCCCATTGCCACACAGCCTGAGTCAGTGCCACAAGCATCGTCCCCAAGGAGTCACGGTAGGTGGGCAGCACAAGTCCACTGTCTAAAATTCAGATTTTCTTTTTTTTCTCTTCCCAAAAGTCCTTTTACTCTAGGGAGGAAAGTGTACCATTCTCCTTAGTCTGTGCTGGAATCCCTCCTGAAGTTTGGCTGCACTTCTCCATGGGGCTAGAGGGTCTCTGAGCAAACTCCCGCTCAGACCACTCATGTGGCTGGTTTGGGACAAGACCAGAGAAGATTGGCTCATGGACAAGAGCAGAGAAGCATGATTTTCTCTTAAATACCCACCTTGAAAAAGACTGGGTTGTAGATCCTCTGGTGTCTAATAAAGGTTGAGCACCCCCTTCCCTTCTGCATTGGCAGATACCTTTCTCTCCTGTTTCATTGCCCATGTTAGTAGACCTTGCCAGGACCTCGATATATCTGGAAGTCTCTTCCCCTGTGTCAGCCGTGGGTGGTACTGGGCAGCTGCCAGTGGGAACAGGCAAGAACACACGCAAGGCTGCTGAGTCACATAGCCTCATTTTCCTGGAGAATTGGACTAAACTCCCACCCACGTCACTGTTTCCACTGCTGGGGCAGAGCTAAGCCCTGGTCTCTGCTCCACTATCTCCCCTTTATCTTTCCCTGCACAGAGCTGGGCTGCATTTTGTAAGGGATGAGCCTCAATACTTGCAAGGAGTGAAATTCTTGAGGCACAGGAGCTAAAATAACCATCACTCACAGTGCCTGTTTACCTTCTAATTGTCACTGACTCCTGCCTTTTCACGTTCCTGGTGCTTGAAAAGGGAAGAATAGATCTAGGCAATGTAATTTAATACACCAAACATACCAGCTTAATTGCAATCCCCATAAGCCAGACACACAGAACTCTAAACAAATTCGATTAATTTATTTCAATTTGCACAAGTCTCCCTCTCAGACTGTAATTAATGGAGGGAAACAATTAAGGTAAACACAGCCCAGCTGAGAGAGCTGTCCTTGCTAAAAGTCACATTTTACTTTAATAATGCTGTATTTAGATAAGTTTCATGCTTTTAACAAGTTTCCCATTTCCTCAACATTTAATCAGTCCTGTAAATATTTGCCTGGGCTCAAAGTGTTTTGTGAAATCAGAAAGCAGCAGGGAAAGCAAGAGGCAGGGAGAGAACAAATCACCAGTGGGCACTCAGGATGGATGTGGCTGTGTGCAGAGACTCAAGCAAGGGACCAGTGTGTGTATATATGTGTGTGTATATATATATACATATATATATATGGTCCTGTCCTCTCTCCACACACTAGGATGCTCCAAGGGAACACTGACAATAGGTTGCTTTGCAGAGGTTTGCTTTGGTTGGCTGGTGGAGAACTCACCAAGCAGGCAAAGCCCACCTCCCCCATTTTCTGCAGCAAACACCTGCCCTTTCCAATCCTACCCACCTGCAGCTGATTGCTGTTCCTTAAGGCCTTGGCAGCCTCCAAGAGCTCCATTAGCAGCAGCACTGGCTCTCTCTGCAATGCAGTTCAGGGACACAATTCCACCTGGACCCTGCCATGGCAGGAGCTGGATGGAGCAGTTGTGGGGGAAATCCTGCACCCCGACCACGTGCTCAGCCTCAGGTGTGTCGCTGTTGTGGGACTGGGGACACTGAGGGGGTTCATTCTTCCTCCAAGTGCTCCCTGGGGAGCTGAAAGGTAGCCCTGAATCAGGCAGTATGGGAGGGCTGGGGGGCAGCCCCTTGCTGCTGCCCCAAATCCAGGCTCCCTAGTTGCAGGTTGGTAGCACTGCTGGTGTGATGTGGCTTAAATGGGTTTGGAAAAGCCTCTGGAAAAAGCCTGTCAGTGTAAATCTCTTTACTAATGGTGTGAATTAACCACAGTCACGCTAAGGCAGCTTCACCTGATGCATCATCCCAGATCTCCTGCTCCTGCTTGGATCAGGGCTTGGCTTCACAGAGTTCCCATGTGCAGCGCAGCCAGTGACATGCCAGTGCAGCACCTCCAAAATGCCACTGCACAGGAGGCAAAGGCTTCTGTCCAGCTGCCACTTAGTCTCTGCTCGGGGTCACCTTCAGCACATGCCCACCACCACCCCACTCTGCTCTGTACAGGACAGGATGGATGTCATGCCACAGGCAGCCTGGCCAAAGGAAGCAACAGCACCGTGGTGTGATGCCAAACACCATCACCCTGTGATTTTGGGGGTTGTCCAGTGCAGGGACAGGAGTTGGACTCGATGTTCCTTGTGGGTCTCTTCCAACTCAGGATATTCCATGTTTCAATAATCCCGTGGGTGAGGTGAGTTTCTTGAAAGAGACACCACATGTCTTCATGGCTTTCCTTTTCTTTTTTTCTTTTTTTTTTTTTTTGAAAAGCAGGAACAATATGACCCACCTTTCATTGCACCAACTGGTATTGCTAAAGAGCAGAAAAAATTAGGTGCTGGTCTTCTCCTTTTTCTTCCTGCCTTCATTAACTTTAACATGTATTGTGCTTCTCTTCCAGCACAAGCATACTTTGCTAGAGAAGATCTTAGCTCAAACAATCTTGTGTTGATTTTCCGCTCTCTGAAGTACCGGCTGGTCTAATTAGTTTGGAAATGCACCATTTGCTAAAGAAAGATGAGGCGCAGCCTGACACCTGCTATATTAATTACTTGCCTTTTTAGCTAATTGCTTGCCCACACTATTAGTTTAGGGAAGTTGTCACCCATGCCTCGATTTGGAGGTGCCAAATAGGAAGGGAGGAAATGGTGCTGTTGGGGAAGAGGTCAGGTTTTGGGATGGTGGAAGTCAGGCCAGTGCTAGCACTGTTTTCCATCTCCCCAGGAATGTAAAAAACAGGGGCAGGAGACATCCCAACATGCACAGAGGTGGAGGATGCATGGGATGAGAAGAGGACTCACTTGGAGAGGGGACCCTTGACTAACAGGCACCTTGTTGGGTGACCCTGGGCAGCAGGTTGCCTCTTCCTACCCCAGTCCCTGCTTGTAAAATCCAGAGAGGAGTGTTACATAAAGGCCAGAAATCGTTACTAGGTGGTGTTGGGATGCACAGGGGAGGAATGCAAATCCAAGCAGCAGCAAGCAAAGCTCAATGGCACCTCCTGTGCTGCGGGTCTGGGTGGCTTGTCTCCCCTTAGGGAGTGCCACGGAGGAGCCTACACAGAGACAGACCCTCCCCATGGGTCTGGCTGCTGATTTGGGGCTGAAGCTGTCACATGCACTGCCACCAAGCCTGGGGCAGAGAGGCTGGGGGTGTCTGTAAGTGCCAGCCCCAGCCGTGCCAAGCAGGAGCAGATCCAGCCTCTCTGCAGGCTCATGGCAGAGGATGAGATGAAGCAGGAGCCTTTGGAGATGAAGAAGGAGACACTCATAGCTGCCCCAGGTCCTCACAGACAGAGTGAAGCTGTAGCAGCTTGGGACCTAAAGCTGTCTAAAATGAACCTTGTAGACTGGAGAACCTCAGGGTGGAGAAGGTGGGTGATTTGGTGTGAGCTATTAATAATCCCAACTTCCCCCTCACAGTTTCACCTGATGGTGAGCCCACTGGGGTCCCCTCAGCCAGGCAGACATGTGTGGCAGGGTTGGAAGGGTGACAGCATGGAATTTGTCAGGTCTTTCCCAGCTGGTCCCAACCAGATCCCAGCTGTTCAGTGAATCAACTGGTCATCCCAGTGGGGCTGAGAGATGACTGGTCTGCCTTCAAAAGGCACTGTGGGACAGTTCTGTTCCTGCTGTATGCTGGGACAAGGGGTTGCTTCACCTCCCCCCTCTGAGCTGAGGCCAGAGGGACAGCTGGAAGAGGATGGGGAGCAGGACATGCCACAACTGCCCCAGTCCCCTGCTCCAGTCCCACAACCACAAACTGGCTGGACTGGGGAGAGGGACCCCAAGCACACACATTGCATGCTTGGGGAACTGGAGGTGGACTCAAAGTGACATCTTGCACCAGTTCTCAGCTTCACTTCTGTGCAGGTGGAAAGCTCAGGGCAGCCTGGTCGATGCCAGGCTGAGAGTAGGGCTGATTTGGGGGCTGGGGGTGAGAAAAGCATGGCCAAGGCTCTGGTAGCAGCTGGTGCTGCACATCCCCTTCTCTGCACCTTCCTCCTCGCCCGCACTCAGCCTCTTCCTGACATCTAGTGGGAGCAGGGCAACACGGCAAAGGGACCCGGAGCCAGCTCCAGGCTCCTGGACACACAGACACACACCAGCAACACGGCGTGGGCTGCCAGAGCCACCACAGGTCACAGCCAGGCTTCACAGGGCACAGCTGCTTCTGGAGAGCACCACTGGAGAGGAATTCAAGGTGGAATTGCTCACGGAGGCAGTCATTAATGGGCTGGCAGGGACCCTGCTCTGAGGCATGGGACCTTTTTGGGGTTATCTGTTATCTCAGACTACTTGAGCCCTCTTCCTCTTTGCTGCAGCTGTTCCAGGTTCCCAGGCAGGGTACACAGCAGAGCTGGGCAGTGGGAGTTCCCTTCATGCCCTTGGTTTTGGATGGCACCTTTGGGCAGTAGAGGGAAGAGGCAAGCTAGGAGTGAGACAGATGAGAGGTGTCCCAGCCGGACATTACCTCTCCATCCAGGACCACCCTCTCATTTTAGAGCCTGTGCATGTCTCCCTGGAACATCTCTCATCCCTAATGCCAGCTGACAAAAGCAAACCTGCTCCCAGCTCCCTGCCCATGGTTGTAAAGGCAGGACAGGGACAGATGCTCTTCACAGCCTCCAGAGTCATCCCACACCAGTCAGTATTTCTATCACACTGGTCTCTCAGTTTCCATCCTTCCCCAAAGCCTGTAGCTGCACAGGCAGGCAGAAGCTCGTCCCTGCTGTCTTGTTCCACATACTCACTTTGTGCAATCAAACCCATATTATTTTTCCCCTTGTTGCCATCTACCCTTGCTGCACCGTGTTCACCTTGCTGTCTGAAAGCCAGGGTGTCACTTTTCCACGTGTCCCCAAATGTTCTAGTGATGGCAAAGTACTTTTATCAAGGAACAACTAAAAGTTAAACACCAGCAACAAAAGAACAACAACAAAAAAAAGTCTTTATTTCAATGACCAGACAGAAAATGTAATTCCAAGAGCAAAGATATTAACACAAACCACAAAGTACTCCAAGCAAACTGGAGTGATTTGCATGAATCCATTCCTGGAGCAGCCAGGCAGGTGTGGCTCTGGTCCCTGGCTCTTCCTCCGTGTGGATATGTTGCAGAGCCACACTTCTGCCAGCATTCCCCTTGATGGAGGGACCTGTAGGGAGTTCTCACACCTGGAGAATAGGCAACTTGGGGTGTAGGTCAGGGGCTCAGAGTAAGGGTGTCACTGGGTGAGCTCCCATTGACCCTGGGGAAAAGAAAGGCACTTCCCAAACTTGTGTCATCCTGCATGCACCTGCCCTGGGACTTTGAGGCATCCCTTCATCACCCACCCTTGCCCATCCCAATCTGACATCCTGAGGATATGGGCCTTTAGGGGGAGTCATGGTGCTCCACAGGCAGCAGCAAAGTGGGGCAGAACATGGCTCAAAGGTGGAGGAGCAAATCCAGCTCCAAGTTGTCTGCAGCTGCCCTGTGCTCACTGGGGAGCAAACTCTCAGCTCCCCCTGACTTTCACTCCAGGGAGGCACTTTGATGGAGAGGAGGGAGAGACTTCTCATTTCTGGAGAGAGCAGGAGAGGGAAAGGCAGTGGCCCTGAGCAGGGGTTTCTCCTGGGCTATGTCCATAGCTGGGCACAGTTATGCCCAAAGTCTCCCACTCCAGGTTCAGCCCAACAACATATGCAGTAAGAATCACTGCAGCCCCAGCCTGATTTTCTTTCCCACACACATTCAACAGCCCCTGACCCTGATTTTCTCCTGAGCAGGCAGAAAGTTCACAAGAAACACTGAATAGGGGACAATTGCAGTAGTCAAGGAGCAGAAAGTCTCACAAAACCACTTTCAAACTTAACTCCCTCAGCTCCTTCCAGCACACATGTCCAACCCTGTAACCTGAACCCAGCCAGGCTTGGCAACAGCAGCTTTTGGGTAGGGAGAAAAGCACCAACCCTGCTATATTCCCCCCTCCCACAACACTGGAGCCAGCAGTCAGGGAAATGGCTGGCAGTCTCCCACGAAAGGGGCTGGGGAGCTCAGCACAGCAAACACAGCACAGCACCAAGCAGAGTGGTGGTGAATGGGACATTTGGACCTGGGTGTATTCAAAGAGAGGCATCTCCTCACCATGCAGCCGTGGAGGTGTTTAGGAGCAGAACCATGAGTTTCAGATTGTTTAATTCAACCTTTCTTCTTTTCAAATAGAAATTAAGTCAAAGTAGTAAGCAAAGGCACATCCATCAGGTCCCAAGGCTGGGGACAGTTGTTGGCACTTCCCTGCCTCCCCAGTGCCACCTCTTCCAAGCCTCTACATCTGCTGCAGAGAGCAGGACCATCCACCAAAACCCTTATGTTGTCCCTCAAAGTGAGAGCCAAAAACTGAGGCGATCCTGGTTCTCAGTCCTCTGCCCTAAGGGGAATCCTCCTTAGCACAGAAGCCACCACTCAGCAAGTCAGATTTTGGCTCTGGAGACACAACCCCACTCTCCATCCCGGTCCCCCTTTTGGGGGCACAGCAGTGGCACCAGGCAGCTCACAGAGGTGGCACGGACGGCGTAGTCACTGGTGCTGCAGCACCAGCCCCACCGAGCTCCCTTCGGCGGGTGGAGGGGGGATCAAACCACACACACAAACCCGTGAAGCAACACAGAACCCCAAGGGGTGGAGATGTGCCCCAAGGGAGGGCAGGGTCGGGGTCAGACGGGGCCGCGCTGGGGCAGTGGGGGCCGGGCTGGGGGCTGCTGCAGCAGGGCAGCCAGGACTCGCTGCAGCTGCATCAGGCGGGCACGCAGAGAGGTGCACGAGAAGAGGTTCAGCTGGTAGGACGGGTCGAGGGGCAGGATGGAGATGAGCCACCAGCACCACGTCGGGCCATCTGCCGAAGCCTGAGGGGACAAAAGGGAGAGACCCCCGCATCAGGAGCCACAAGGATGATTTCCCATCACTGATGGGAAATAGTTGCTCTTGTCAGGACAGCAACGCCAGCTTTGGCTAAGGTTCCTCTGAACGGCATTTTTGTCCGCCCAAGCACAAAACTGCCGGACAAACTAATTTCACTTCCAGACAAGCATTCCCCAGGGAGTCTCCAGACACAGATGTAACCAGTAAAAAGTCTATACTACAGAGGCAATGAAATATCTTGTGCATTTTCCTGTTTAAGGCGGTGCTTTTTGTAAACATGGGCCAAATCCTACATTATCAATGTTTTTGGGGCATTGGCCTCACGTAGGTGAGGTGCAGGCCAGGCAAGGGCAGTCACTGGGCACTGCTTTTGTAAACCAGCTTTTTTAAAACCTGAGCCAAACTAAGAGGGAAAAGCTCAATTCAGCTGAGGGCGCGGGGAGTGAGTCTTTTATAATTCCTGAGCACATCATTAATGTGACTGCTGGCCAGGACAGCCCTAGACTGGGACAAGCCAGCAAGAGCATATTTGCAACTATCCAGATGGAAACACTTTCTTGAAGGACTGAAAATTAAGTCTTGGGACTTTTTTTCCTAGAGAATCTGAATTTGCCGAAGCAATTTAATAAGCAAAGTGGCTCCTGTCCTCTTAGCTCCTTGCCTCTGGCCAGCTATGGCTGTCTCAAAGGATCACAATGAGAAAGGAGACTGCAGACTCGCTGAACTCTGGCGTTCATTTCTTTGCCCATTTCTTTTTCTTCCAAAGTGTTTCCAAATCCAGACAGTTCAGTTTCTCAGTTCTTAATTGAGAAAAAACTGGAAAAGATTTTAAAACTTGGTGCTCAGTTTCCATAAACTAACACTAAACAGTTTTATGAGACAAGCCCTGCCATCCCTCTGTACGAGAGATGCTCAGGGCAGAAAAACTGGATTTCTTTTGTTCATCGTGGGGGGAAGCTGAGTAGGGAAGCAGGGTGGTTAGTGCTGGAATAGCACTGCTTCAGAGGCTTTCTTGGTACCCTCTCTGTTTAGAGCATCCCTTCCTTCGGGGCATTACCTGGATATCCTCTTCCTTCTCCGGCAGTGGCCCATGCTGCATCAAGATGTGCCTGGAGGCAAGGTCTCTGTGCTCACAGAACCGCTGAGCCAGGCGGTAGGTGCTCTCGTGCAGGCACTGCAGCTCCTGCAGCTCCTCCCCGGCCACCTGCGTGGAAGGAAAAGGGGCACAGAAAGTGTCCATGGGGTGGTTCTGTCCCACCACAGCCCGGGATTTCGCCTCACCCTGCCCTCACCTTCCTGTCCTCCAGGTACTCGATGTCAGCAGTGTGGTAGCCGTCCCGGTGCCCGCGGCTCAGCACCCGGAACCGCCGCCGGCCGATGGTGTCCACCAAGGACCGCCCGTCCGCCAGCAGCTCAACCTGCCGGATCTCCAGCATGCAGCCATAGTCAGCAAAACTGGAGGGACACGGAGGGAAAAGAGGGGCTGAGATGGGATACTGGTGGGAGAGAGCTGCTTCTCATGAAGGTACCGTCTCCAAAGGAGGACAAGGGCCAGGTTTCGGAGGGGGCAGTTTCGCAGACTCACTCCAGTCTGTTAATAGAATCACAGAATGGGTAAGGTTGGAAGGGACCATAGTAGTCCAACCTCCCTGCTCAGACAGGGTCATCCCAGAGCATCCCAGGTCATCCCAGGTCATCCTGTGCATCCAGATGGGATGCACAGGATTGCATCCAGATGGTTCTGGAGTATCTCCAGTGAGGGAGACCCCACACCCTCTCTGGGTAAATCTGGTCACCTGCACAGTACAGAGGTTCTTCCTCAAATTCAGGTGAAATTTCCTGTGCATCAGTTTCTGCCTGTTGCCTCTTGTCCTATTGCTCAGCACCACTGAACTGCTGGGTTACCACTTGCTGCTGGGAGGGCAGGGAACAGTGAGCACACTGCCTGTACTCCCTTGGATTTGCCATATACCAAAATTACTCAGGTCCTCACACTGCCCTGATGTCTAGTGGTCCCAAAGACACCACCCCTCGCAGTGACTTCTTCCCTAAGCCCAGAAAGTGTTATTTATCTCATTTCACTTGAACAGGAATGGAGCACAAGGAGGATATGCCATGTAAATGCAGGTATTTAACAGAATACTTGGAATAGATGCTTGGAGACTGAGCCCATCTGAGATCTGGAGATGCTACCAGGAACATATGGATGATCAGGCTGCACCAAACAAAGGTGCATTTAACCCAATGCCCTCTCAGAGCTTGCTAAGGACAAAGTATGAGAAATACAGCAATTTTCAAGGGCTCGCTAAGGGGAGCTGGAGGTCACAGCCAGGAAACCATGCAGCTCAGAGCTGTCCTGAGCCAGAAGTTGTTCCAAGAATGTTGTATTTAATAGCCATCACTGGCTCTGCAGAGCTCAAGTGTTGGCCTGATTCCTTGCCTGGCTGGTGGTGATGCTGGGAGGCAGCAAGACCCCATTTCACTCTGCTCTGTGGGGAATGTACCACCTTCCTACTGATTTTATCCCTGAGGTGCCACGAGACAGGGAGCATCTCTGAACTACTCAGAATTTCAGGTGTTTGGGGCTGGGGCAAAGAGGAGCAAATCAGCTGGGGCAGAGGCAAGCTGCCTTGCCCAGGAGCTCACCTTTTCCCATTCTCATACATGCACATGCCAAACCTCCTCGTGCCGGTCTCCTGGCACCGCCGGATCATCAGGCGGTAGCGAGGCTCAAAGACGTGCAGAGGGCAGGCAATGCCTGGGAAGGACATCGTGCATACGAAGATGGGAATGTTCTTGGTCAGGCTGAGGGACAGGAGAAGAAACCACTGTGACTCATCCCCAAGTAAATCCCGTCCCAATGCATCCTCTGCTTTCCCGAAGTAGGTGTGTCCTTTACCCCAAGAAGTGATGCTTTGGCACAGAGCAACACTAAAGCTTCCACTTGGCTCACAAAGAGCCCAAAGACAGACTGCCCACATAACAGCTCCTTGCAAAGATGGTCCTCACCCTGGGTGTCCCATGCAGCACGTTCACACCCACCCAGCACTGCTGTGATGTGGTCCTGGATGTGAGGCAGATATTGGTTGAGCAGAACCAAGCCAGAGCAATTGTATGGGGTGTGGACAGCCCCCCAGAGCCCCTCCCAGCCCCCACGTACCCACACACACACACACGAGCAGATTTCTGCTTACTTGGAGAGCTCTGCCATCTCAGCCTGGTGCATCTCCCGGCGCTCAGCCAGCTGTGCGGGGAAGGTGGCCAGCATGATGTCCTGCAGCAGCACAGTGGGGTTGTACCTTCCAGCCTTCAGGTACTAAAAGAAATTAGACCCAGAAATAGATTGGAGAAGAGCAGGGAGGAAGCCCTGAGGCCCTGCTGGGCTCTGAATCACACTCATTTTTATTGGAGCTGAGCATACTTTTACACCAGAGGAAGTCAGGGATAAAACCTATCAGGGGATGTTGAGCCATCTAACAGGACGGGATGTCAGGTCCACTGAGACCTCCAGACACAGCTCAGAGTGAGGGCCCATCCAACACAGCCTCCTGTCCCTGACAGTGATGCAGTCCTTGTATGACAACCTAATTTCCCTGATGGTCTCATCCAAATCCCTTTTCATTAAAGATTAAATCAAATCTCCAGGCTAGCAGGTTTTCCATCCATTTCCATTTTTAAAAGCAATTAGCATTCACTTCTCTCTCTCTCTCAGCCCTGTTTACAATCTCACTAAATCACTGTGGCGTCTTGTGGAAATGAATCTCTTGGTCTTAATTATCAACTGTCTGGTCATTCCCATGTGAGTGGAGCTGACACTGCCGTGCCAGGGAGCTGCTAACATAAGAGCATTGCATCTTCCCACCCCAGCCCCAGGCATGCTGCCAGCAGCCAAAGCTGCTCCCAGCTCTCCCTCGGGCTCCAACCCATGGGACACTTGTCCTCACCTCTCTCAGGCTCTGTTTGCAGAGGGGGCAGTTGGGCCGGTGGTCCAGGCAGCGTTCGAGGCACTCCTTGCAGAAGGTGTGACCACATGGTGTTGTCACTGGCTCAAAGAACATCCTGCAAGGGATGATCAAAGTCAATAGATTGCAGAGAGCAACAAAGGGAAAGGAGTACAAGTAAGTCCAGCTGTGTGCACTCAAAGTTGTCGTTTCCCAGACCTGGCTCAGCACCCTGCTTTGGACACCTTGGCCAGGCACAGCCCCACCAGTGAAGGGGTCCCACAAAGCACTGAGGGATTGCAGAGGCCCAGGTAGAGCAGATCAGGGTGGACAAGGCTGCGGGCACAGCTTTCGGTTTTCTCCTCCTACAATTTCAAGACAACACCTTCCTTCCCCAGCCTGCAGGTACAAAGGGCCACCACTGC
The DNA here is from genome assembly GCA_035221455.1 of Xenops minutus. NCBI lineage: Eukaryota > Metazoa > Chordata > Aves > Passeriformes > Furnariidae > Xenops > Xenops minutus. The sequence continues at coordinate 12,563,938 of JAWWEE010000025.1, forward strand.
TTTTGATCTTTGACCCCGCTGAACATCCCCACCTCCACACCTATCTCCCAGGGGATACAGACTTAATGATGCTGTGTCCTGACACAGGGTAATCTGAGCTCCTGCAGCCTGGCTGGGCATAGCATGCCCCTGCCTTTCCTTCTTATCTCTACTGAAACCTACCTCTCAGCAGTACTCAGGACCAAGTTTGCTATTAAGATGTGAAGAAAGATGCACATCAGTAAAGAAAACCCAGCAGGTGCTAACTCTTCATCCTAAAAGCTCTCCTGCCAGTGAACTCACCGTATGCAGAGGGAGCACTCCAAGTCAGATATGCTCAGCAGCTCCCCAAGGCACAGCTGGGTACACTTTGCTGCTGCTGTTTCCTCTTCATTATCTAGTGGCAAAAGAGAAAGAGTGAGAAGACAAGCCCTCGTTTCAACATAGAAAATTAATCTGCTTTCTGACCTTGTTCTGAGGCATAACTGCCATACAGTATGCTTTGAAAGTGCCAGAGAAAAATAGAACTGCTATAAAATACAACACAAACCCCTCTATTAACCCATCCATGTTCATCCATAGCTGGTACATCGGGGGTCTTGTGGTACTTGGTAGAGGAATGTGTTATCTCCTTTTGCAGGCAGGGAAAGTGAGGCACTGGGAGGTGAAGTGGCCTAAGAAGCTCCAGGATGAAAGTCTCTGGAGACCTGCCACGAGTCATCATCACTGCTTTATGCAAACCTAGGTACATGATAGCCACCTAGCTGAATGCTGATGACAAGTTAATGCCAATGGAAGTTCTGCTTCCACAACTTATGACATGAGATCTCCCTCATACAGAAGTTTAATCTAAACTAAGACCCACCTAAACCCATGGGAACCAAAGAAAGCCTCTCCCTAAAAGGGAACAAGGGATGTCAGGCTTTAGCAAGAACTTGTCACCAAGCTAGAGCCAAAAGTTTGGTATAAGTTCACCAACTCAACATAGGCAGATTGGATGGCTCCTCCTCACAGACATGAGAAGTGGTGAATGTGCTGGCCAGAGCTGCCCATGGGACATCTGCTCACGGAGCTGGAGCGCAGGGTAAACACCAAGTTCTTGGTGCCAAAATGGATTTTAAAATAGCATTTTGCATGAGACGACATTCTGGTACCTTTGGTAGCACTCACCTACCAACCACTGGCTCTGTCTCTCTGCCAAAGTCTCCGGTTCTTGCTGTTGCACCAGCTGGGAAAGGGTGGCTGTCCCCTGGTTGGGCTCAGACCCGGTGTCCCCTCTGCCATCTGCCGGCTCTCCCTCCTGATCCTACACACAGCAAAGACAAAATCCAGCCCAAACCCTCTTCTCCTTTTGAATGCACAGCCCCCTCTGGCCCACCAAGCCCAATAGTACCAGGACCCTTTCCGGTGTGTTGCTGTACATTAACATCTTGCATCTGCAGAACACCAAGAATGTGGCCTTCAGACATTCTTGCTCATCACATGGTTAAAACATGGGTTCACTATGTCCAGACCTATTACCTTCTACTTGGTGTATCTGAGCCCATTCTCTGATTTCCTTCCTCTCTCCAAAGTTGCTAAATTTGTCTATAAAAGACAAACAGCAAAATATGATCTTTCCTTAACAGCTGCTAATGATCTGTTCTCAGATGTGGTTTTAGATGAAAAAAAATTAAAACTCACTTTTTTATCCTTTTATTTTTTTCTCAATGTAGTGTGACTTGGGTGTTTTAAATGCAATGGGAGTCTAAATTATTATGAGAAGTATTGCAGCATAAAACTGGAAGAGGAATGGAGACAAAAAGAGCCTGTTGTTTCCTCAGCCCCACAGCATCAGCTCTGATGGTATCTGCTCTCCCACCCTCCAGCACCTGCAGGCTCTCACCCCAGCACACAACCATGTGCATATGGCTACAGTCCTGTACAGCCTTCCCTTATCACACCTCCTTTCCTATCACTGGAAAACCCCAAACTGGGGTGTCCCAGAAGGACATTAAGCTTCATTGCAGACTCAGATCATTGCAGGGTCTTACCTGAGCTTGTGTGGAAGATGATGGGAGCACAGGGCTCCCTCCACTGACCTGGGATCCAGCTGGGCTCAGGTGTGCATCACCCTCATGTGCAGCAGACGTGGCAGGCTTAGGAGCATTGTCTTGCATGAGAATCTGCAAGGAGAAAGCAGGGGTTGGGGGATGCCAGGGGAAAGAAGCAGAGAGGTGGGTGGGCTGCCAGGCTCTCTCTTTCCCCAAAGCAGCTTCCTGCTCACTGCAGGATATGTTTGGGTTAGCTGTTTCAGTGCTGGCTAAGCACTCAGTTGAGTCCTCCAGAGCACAAGGATATCTTCCTGTGTGATCTGAGGGCACAGGAACCCACCATGGTACAGCCCACACACCTTCTCCATCTCTCTTTGAGCAGGGTGGAAATCGGGACTGAGTGTCAGGCAGTGTTCCCACACCAGCAGGGCTTCGGCTCTCTGTCCCATCTCCAGAAGTACCTTCCCTTTCCTGAAGAAGGCCTGTAGAGCAGAAAAACCTGTGGTGACTATGAGACAGTGACCAGCTGAGCATGTGTCCCTTCAGGTCCCATATGAGCCCCAAAGGAATCTCCCTCCAGCCTCCTGCCTGCTCCCATCCCGAGCCAAAGCATCTGGACATGTCACTGCTCCCATGCTCAGACTTGTCTAAAAAACCACAAGACTGTCCAAAATGCAGCAGTTGCAAAAGCCAAGCCTACAGAGAGGTGGAGTCAAGGGTGGACACGGTGACAAAGGCCTCCCAATGCAGCACTTGCTGCCTGGATTGGCAATCTAATGGGTCTGTCAAGTATATTTCTGAGCAGGATGAATCCAACAATGGCTGGGAGAATTCAGGAAACAGGGAAATTGCTCCCTACAGTCCTACAGACCAGGCACAGTGGGCCAGTGGGGTCTCCTCTTTGCTCACCTCGTGCTTTCCAGGCTCTGTCCTGCACACAGTGTCCAGGTCCTCCAGTGCCTGTGGATACTGCCCCAGTGCCACGAATGCCTCTGCCCGGCACAGCCGCAGGGAGCTGGAGTCTGGGGCTGGCAAGAGAAAGGGGGTCACTCGTGATGAGTCCATGGTGAGGCAGCAGGGCTGGATGAGGCTGGGGAGATGCCCCCACAGTGGGACAGTCCCTGTGCCCCTGCCTCATGCTGAGCACAGCCAGGTCCTACAATGCTCTTCAACAGGAGTCACTGGCCTCATAAGTCTCTGCAAGGAAGTTATTTTCCCTAAGTATCTAGTTTTAAACTGTTTGAGGCTCTTCCCTTTGTTTTTTCCCCCAACTTCCCTGAACACCCTCAGCCAAGAGGCCCCATCGCTGCCTTGGGGCTCAGCCATGCTGGGATCTGGGCTTTCATCCATCTTTTGGGAATGCAGCAAAAAGGTTCTACTATACATATAGTCCCTATGGGGATGTGGCCATGGGAGGCTCTGTAATGTGATTCAGCCAGTAGAGCCACAATAACATGTTACCAAACAAGATTGCAGCTGTGGATACCTGAATTCCCAAACCATCAGGGAGCCTCCCAGGCCCACCTGGCTGCCACTGTTCTCCCAGAGCAGAGGGGAAGCTGGGCAGGATGCAATAATCTGCCTCCACTGTATGACCTCAGGTTTCCAAGTATCACAGTGCTGGGTGCCCCACATGCTCCTGCCTGCTCCTAAATAACTGGCAGTGAGATCCTCTTCTTTCCTGCCTTGGAAAACAACATAAAGACTATCAGCAGTGCCAGCAGGGGAATTGGGATGTCAGGGAGAATGAGCAAGCAGCACCACAAAAGCCCACAGTCATGGAGTAATCAGGTGTGGTAATGTTTGTGGGTTTAAACTGCAGAGATTTCCAGATCCACCCCGTTATATCACAGCTCATGGAAGTGACCTACATCCATTGCTGTGCTGGCTTTCCAGCTCAGGCAATGGGTCTGTGCATCCAGCCATGGATTCCCCCAGCTTTGATCATCAGCCCATGGCTCCTGAGGATTGGGGCTGGGGACTTGCTGCTCCCTGGTCCATTTGGCGAGGCCCCCAGTGTCATGCACATCCCCTCACTGGCTCCCAGTTCCCATGGGATGGTGGTAGGTCCAGCACAGGCAGCATGTGTGGTAGCTTTGCAGGATGCTGGCACTGAGGCCAACCCTGTATCATAAATTAGGCACCTTTTGCAGGCATTGCTGCTGCATTCACTGTGGCAAAGTGGTGTGGGCTACACTGCCTCCCTGAAGGGCCAGCAGCTCTCTCAGATGCAAGCTGGGTCCATGAGCTTGGCTGGCAGCCCATCAGCAATCATCAGGAGACATTGCTGCTGCTGCTGATGATGATGTCTCCTGAGCTTCCAAACCTGGCAGCACTTCCTCCTGGCCTGGTTCTGACAAGGTGCTGATGCAGCTCTGCCATCAAACTGCAGGTCAGGACTAGCAGCTCCATGACAGCCAGACACAGGAAGCATCCACCCACTCCCCTGCTCCCCTCTGATGTCACCATGCCCAGGCACCCACCACTTCTTATAAAGCAGAGGAAGTTCTGCCATGGCTATTTCCTCCTTGTCCCCCGTGCCCAGTGTGCAGCACAAGGAGACTTTGCTCCCTACCTGGTGCTACCCTAACCCTGAGAGCAGCAGAGAGCCCAGGCACAGCTGCTCCTGCTCCAAGGCTGCCCTGGCCACAGAGCTGTGCAGCAGAACAACACCTGATTCCTCAGAGCTTGTTTTCATTTATGGTATTAGCTGAGACCTTAGGGCTTAAGTCAGTAGTAACTTTCTGCTCAGTATCCTGTTCCACAAGCACGCATCCAGAGACAAAATATCCCAACCCCTAATGACAGGTTGGGGTGAAGAAATGGGTACAAAGTCTAGAGGCTTATTTTCCCTGTGGGGAAACCCATTTGAACATTTGCACAGCAATAAAGTAACTTGATTTGGGGAAAAAACCCTCAGATGTATAAAATGGGGCAAGGAATTCTGCATTTCTTTTCTGTTGCAGCTATTTTTGACCTATGATATCACTAGACAGCAGGGCCATAAGCCAGCTGGCAGCTGGACAGACTCACCAGCCGCCGTGCTCCAGGCGTGTCAGAGGGCCTCCTGTGCTACGTGTTACAGTGCATTTTTCTGCTGTTCACTTAGAAAGAATGAAGATTAAAAGCTGACAGCTTATTTTCACCCAAGCAAAGAGAGCTGTTGTGTAGGCTGGGCTGAGTGGGGCAGTGCAAACCAGTCCATCATTCCCACGGGTCAAACATTTATCAGGGGGTCTGCTTGAAAGTGAAAGGAAGGCCACGAGAAGCTGTGCAGCTGAAAGCTGTCTGCAGGAGTTGGAAAACACATCCCCAAAGCACCACCCACGTGGCTGAGGCTGGCAGCACCAGGAAGCACAGGTTCACTGGAGCTGAGGCTGTTCCTGCAATTTCCTTATTGCCCTAAGCCAAACTTTCCTGTCTTTCGGGGAACACAACGTGCAGAGCTTGCTTCCTCCTGATACCCAAAAAGGCTTTTTAAAAAGACATACATCCCAATCAGGGAAAAGCCCGGCAATAAGGCAAGCAGTACTGGAGGGCTGTACACGTGCCTTTGCGCTGAAGGATGGGTGTGCAGGGAGAGACGGATGTCTCTGGAGGTTGCATAAAATGACCTGTTTTCTGCTGCCAACACCAGGATCGACCGGTCGGCTCAGCCCTTCGTTTCCAGGCATACCCTGAACCTCTGGCCCTTGTCTCGCAGCCGGCGATGCATACGAGCCTGCGCTGCGGGAGGAGAGCTGGGCGCTGTCATAGAAACGCCGCGGAGGAAGGAAGTTCGAAATCCGTCGCCCCAACCCCCTGCTCCAGACGCATTGTATAACCCCTTTTACTTAAGTATTACTTTCCAATAAATCCACCTACAGCCACACATTAAAGCAGATCAACCTCCTCACCCGGGGACCGATTCTGTCCCTGCCGGCAAATGTCTCGCCAGAGCCAGTAGCCGAAGGGGACCAGGATGGGGGGCTGCCCTGCACCGTGGGGCTGGCACAGCAGCTCGGCCAAGGCTGTGACCTCGCCAGGCTCTGAGGCAAGGACGTGTCCATCCCGGACTGGAAAAGTCCCAGCCGCTTTATATAATGCCCTCCACTCCCAGGCAGAGCTCTTCCTCTGACCCTGAAACACTGCCGGGCGGCAAGACACGAGTATCAGTGTGCTGCTCTTTCCTCTCCAGGAGCACGTGGGCAATGAGCCACGGGCAGTGAGCCCTGGCCACGGCCCTGGCAGCGGGATGAGCTGCAGGGCTTGCAAGGCAGCCCACCCCTCCCATCACCTTGGAAATTGAAGAAATACCCAGCAGCTGCACTCCCCTCCCATCCCCATCAGCCCTGCCTTACAACACTTACAGCACTTCCACCTCCGGACCGTGCAGTCTCGGAGTGCCATGAGATGCTGGGGCACAGTGACCTACATTGGTACCCACACCGGCACCCACCTGCTCCAACAGCCCAGCCCGCGCATCCCCGTCTCTGCTGCTGGGCTGGCCCCCCGCACCCCTCCACCCGCACTCCCAGCCCCTGTGCCCGGTGCTCCTTACCCAGCTCGACCCCTCTCTGTGCCATCCTCAGCGCCTCCCGCGCGTCCCCGCGGGCGAGGCGGTCCCGGGCGCGCTTCTCCAGCCCGTGCAGGCGCCGCTCCGGCTGCACGCACCGCTCCAGGAGCCCGCACAGCACCACGCTGCTCCGCGCCGCCCCGACGGCCGGCAGCTCCAGCCGCTCCTGGCACAGCGGGCAGCGCGGCAGCGCGGCCCCGCCGAGGCACGGCTTGCAGAAGGAGTGCCCGCAGGACACGGTCACGGGCTCCCAGAGCAGCAGGAGGCAGCAGGGGCAGCGCAGCAGGTCGAGGGGCTGCGCGGAGGGGCTGCCGCCCCGCGGCGGGGACGGCGGGCAGCGGGGGCTGCTCATGGCCAGCGGTCGCAGCCCTTGGGGACGGGGAGCTGCCCCTGGGCACGGGGAGCTGTCCTTGGGCACGGGGAGCTGCCCTTAGGGCCGGCGGTGCCCGCACGCCCCGGCCGGCGCCCCGCCCCGCTCAGCCCATCCTCCGCGGGGCTCCCGCCCCGGCCGGCGGTGAGGCGGCAGCTCCGCTCCCGTCCCGTCCCGTCCCGTCCCGTCCCGTCCCGTCCCGTCCCGTCCCGTCGGACCGAGCCCCGGTGCCGGAGCTGCCCGTGCCTCCCCTGGCCGCCTCCCCGCCCCGCCCCGGCCGCGTTTCGTAACGCAGCCCGCGGTACCGGGGGCGGCCCCGGGCGGAGCCGCGTGTTCGTGTGCGGGGGCACCGACCCCTCGGGGAACCGGGGGCTGCGGGGTACAACAGGGCACTGGAGCTCAATGAAGCCTTGCGAGGGGCGGTGGAGAGCTCTGCACCAGCTGGGCACGGCGGGTCTGGGGCGCTCTGAAGCAGGACCAAGGTGCAGGCAGAGTGTTAGGGGGTGTTTTAGGGTGCCCCCGAGTGTGGCCAGAGCACTTTGGAGCCTCTCATGGTGTAAATGGGGTGCTGTGGAGCAGGGCTGGGGCACGAGTCCTGGGGGACACAGGGTGCTCTGTCATGCGAGCAGGAGGGTGGGATGCTCCAGAGCAGCTGGGCACGGGATACTTGGGGGTCCTCACCCGGCTGAGGCTTTCCAGAGTGGGACTGCAGTGCTGGGTGGTGTTGTGCTTCAGAGCAGGGGGACCAGTGAGGCTGGGGTGCAACAGGTGCCTCTTTGCAGACCCCTCCACAGAAACCTATCATAGCAGGATGTTTGGAGGGAAAAAAGTGTCCCTCCAACATGCATGGGAAACTGTGCCACCCTCAGATGCTCTGCTTATCCAGAAGTGGACAAGTCCAGACCCCATATGGGGAAAATCCCCATCCCACTCATGGACCTCCAGGATGGGCTCAGTGTGCATCCTCCAGCCACACAACTGTGCAGCAAAGTGTTGGCAGCTCCTGGAAGGGATGCTCAAGGCAGGGCATGACCAGCAGGACATGAGTACTGGTGAAACCCATGCCCCACTGAAGGAGTGGCTGGCGAAGGTTTCAGCTATGGAGCAAGTTTTGTTTCAAAATCTATTGCAATTGCATTAAACAGCTCATGAGTGGTTTTAAAAACTCAACAACTAAGCATTTTATGCAGGCTTGGAAGGCTTCGCTGCTTTTTCTGTTATCTTTTTAAGTGATCCCTCCAGGCTGGGGACATCTCAGGCTATGTTTGACAGCACTGCCCCAAAAACCTGAGCATGGCATTAGGGACAGCAGTCACCCTGGGAGCATTGGGGATCTGTCTGGGACTCTGCTCTATGGGGGACATTTTCATGTTTCCCATCCACTGAGTCAGTCTTTGGTTCTCCTCCCATAAGGACCTTCCACATGACTTCCCTCAGCAGTTCTCCCATGGGCATTTCTCAGGTGGGCAAGGCTCATTCACACCAGACACTCTCCTCTCATGGTTTAGTTCTTACCATGGCTTGTTTTTCTGCCAAACCCTAGCTATTCACTAAAACAAAATTGTCACCAGGGAGTCCTCTCCATTTTTACCTCCAGATTATGCCTCAAGAAGGGCACATTCATGGCTCCTGAGCCATAAAATGAGTGTGACACTAGCTACAGTGGCCAACATTACAGCAATGTGCTTTCAGAGTGCTCTCATAACCTGTTTGTGGGGCTCAGCCTGGGAGCAGCAGCCCTTTGCCAGGGGCAGCTGCCATCAGGTGAGGAGTGTAGCATCTTTCATCACCTAGCCAGTTCCTCTGGGAGACACTGGCTTGTTCGCCTGGGACCTGCCTCATTCTTTCCCTCACCTCCTGATTCACTCCACAACCATTCTCACGTGTGTGGGCTCTCCAGCGCCTCATAAGCAGCGAGGACGTGCTGCTGCTTTTGCATAATACAGTTTAAAATCAATCAACCACGACACGAGAGTCCATTGGAAACCAGGCTTCATTAGCGCCAGGGCAAGAACAATTTGTTTTCTTCATTCCACCCAGAGCTGAGCTGGTTCTGAGCTCCGAGTGCCTTCTCTTGTCACTGCCGTGTTTGTGCTGACTCAGTACATAACTGCAAAAGAAAAAAAAAAAAAGCCTTAAATGCTTAATGCTAACCATTCTGCTGGCCAGATGAGAACTTCACGTGTTGCACAACACAGGACAGATCACACTGTGTTTAGGAACTATTTGCTAAGCACAATAGGACTTTTTTTTTTTCCAGTTTAGAGGTGGGAAACAGCCCGGGTCAGTGCAGGGCGAGGAGTTCCAGGTGTTGCTGCAGGGAAAACCAGCTCCTCCTCTGGTTTCCAGCCACACGTCTGCTTGTACTTCGGCTCTAGTACAGCCTCATTAATGTGGTCCAGACTGTTGACAGCCCAGCATGGGGATCAGGGATTTCACACTGGCTGTGTTTGCTCATTTTTAGTGCATAAATATTTATTGCAAGTACTGACACTTGGTTTTGACACACTAGGGATTAAGGAGTGGCTCTGAGGTGACAGCACTTTCCCAGTGCTGCCTGTTTTTGTTCAGAGAAAGGAGGTCTGTGTGCTCCTTCGGGTGTCTTCAAAGGCACCAAAAGCACTTGTAAACAGGAATAAGAAACCTGAACGTCATGACCCCTTTTCCACACTGCTATTCCCGCTCTGCCCACCAGCCTCCTCCTGCACCATCAGACCTGAAAGTCCTGTTGCACAGAGGTAAAACAAGTTTCTCCATTTCTAAAGCCAGGGAAGGAGGAAAGCATCAGCATCCCAGACAGGAAGGAGTGTTGCTATCAGCAAGGGCCATGTGAGGTGACAGTGGCATGCCTAAGTGCCAGGCAGCCTGCTGGGTGATTAGGAAAAGAGCCAGGGCCAAATCCAGCCTCAGCACCTGTGCAGACCCACTTGTGCTCCCATGGCTTACAGCACCCTTTCAGCAGCACTGAATGCTGTCTGTCTGCAAGCCTTCAGAGTTGGCCAAAGGAATTCTTTTTACACCTTAGTACATGCAAATAGCATGCAAGGAGTTATTTGTATCATTCCCTTCCCGGCCTGTCAACAAACACATCAGCTTCCTGGAATTTTTGCTTTCTTTATATCATAGTATTTTTAGATCCAGGATGTTATTCAACCAACAGGTTTGCCACATGTGGCTCAAAGCTGGTCCTGGGAAGTGAAGGAAAAGGAAGTGGAAGCAGGTGGTGTGGGAGACTCTTTGTCTCCAGCAGTCACAGCACATCTTTTATAGCTGCACCTTTTCTCTCCGGTCTCTAAGGGGAGCTGCTCCACGCCTGGTTTTCTCTTGGCAGAGGCAAGCAGATTGCCACACTGCTCCATGAGGTTTGGGATTTGAGGTCTGCCCTGTGTTGCCCAGGCACTGGGCAGGGAGGAATCATATAAATTACATGGTGTTGTTCCCAAGTCCTGAAACTGCTTCTTGACTGTTCAGAGAGGTCCGGACTCTCTCAGTAAGAAGGATCAGATGTAAACAGGGTTAGGGAATTAAGAAAACTTTTAATATTTTTTCCTTCTGACTCATACAAGCTTTGCCTGAGGCAGCATCATTCCTAGAGAAATGAGTTGACTTTCACATGAATTGATGGGACACAGAGCTGCAATGTAATCTTATCTCAGTGTTCATGTAACTGGACTTATGCCTGAGCTCCTGAAAACTGGAAAGTAACAGCGGGAGAGCCCGGATCTGTCACTGACTCATTTTAGTCTCTTGAGCCAAATGTCTTGGCAAAGAGGTTGGCAGAACATCATTGCTCCATCTTGAAGTCCCACATAAAGTGGATGGGTATGTCTTTTTCCATGGCATGGGCAGTCATATAACCCTGAGGAAAGAGTACAGCTAAAAGCAAGATCAGAACTGTCCCTATTATCCAGGGGGAAGCCTAGGATGGATGACAAGACCATGATCTGTGGTGCAGGGTGTTATAAACTTGCCTTGATGCTTTGCAATTGTTTCTCTGGTGTTTCAAGGGCAGCTGAAGATCCTCCATCTGTAGAAGATCCCATGGAGGAACCCGAAGTCAGCATGGCTTGTACAGCACCACCTAATCCCGGGGTGCAGAAGGACACAGATAATATAACCAACTGATTAAGGAGAAAAAGTCACAAGGAACACTTTTTCTAAGGACATGACTCCACGTTTGCATTGCAGGGAGGTGTGTCCACAAGGAACTTGCATCCTAGTGAGTGAGCCAGACCTGGGGGTCACATCACCCCCTTCTTCTTCTGCATGGGGGAGCTGATTTGTAATCAGCCACTGCTGCAGGGTCGGACAAAAGTTGCCAACTTCTCAAGCTGCTGTGTGTCCATGTGTCTGACCTGGAGTGTGTGGCTGGGGCTGACACCGTGGTGGCCCATCCCTGTAGCTGGGGACTTGCCAGGCTGCCCTGCCCCACTCATTCACCAGCCTGTGTGGCCTTGGCTCCTTGCCCCAGCAAGAAGCGAGTACGTGCCGCCTCCCTCATTTCTTCCTTTTTTTCACTTTTCCTGTTTAGCTCCCACCCACCTGACAGAGATGCCAGCAGGGCTGGCGGGGACCCAGCGCTGCCTTTTCACTTTGCCAGAGGAGGCTGCAAGTGGCAGCAGGTGGGCTCTGCAGATGGCAGAGCCTGCTCTGCAGGGATGCTTCTGTCCTGCCATGCTCAGGCCAGGACCAGGGTCCAGCTTGTCCCACTCATCCCACACCTTAATGGGTCACAGGAGGTGCTACTGGCAGAGGAGCCTGGCTTCCCTTCACAGGGCACCAACTGGTAGCAAGCTGGCTGGTGGGGTTGTCTGGGTGCAGAGCAAGCATGGACAAGCATTAAGGTCCTGCAGCTGAGCATCCTCTCTATGACTAGTCTCTTCCCCAGTGGCCAAGAGCTGCTGGATGAGTGCTCTCCCAGGCTCCATTGCCTGGGGGGCTGCAGATCTTTCCCCTTCTCTCTGCTCTTGGTGTTAGTTCCTGTACAGACATTTTGCCAGATGACCTTTTGTGTGTAGCTTCCTCATAAGCTTCCCGGTCTTTATTCCTGCAGCTCCAACATCTCCACAACCACCAGTGGTGGTGGTGGTAACTCAGTGTTCTTCTTGGTGAGGACAAAAGAGCTCTTGCAAAGCTCAAATTCCATCTAAGAGCCATGGCTGACCATGGGGAGAATGAAGCCCCTTGAAGTCTCAGGGAGCAATGCACAGGGCTGCTCAGGGTCTTCCTGCAGTTCCCCTTCCCCCAGGCAGCCGAAGTGAAGCCCTAAACAGAGGCACTGGGCTGGATTTCAGGCAGGATGAGCAGGCCTGTGTTATAACCATAGTTATAAATAGCTCTCTGTGGGCTCCAGGACTGTCCACAGAGGTGGTGGCCTCAGCAGAGCTCTCTGCTTGGGAAGCAGACAAGTACTTCTGTCTGTGCCTTTTTGTTTCACAGGCTGGCTTGCCTCCACCTCTCGCTGCACTTTGAACAGCAGGTGAATCATGGTTGGGTAAGTCAGTCACGGCCCCGCCGCCAGCTCGTCCTTTCATAATGCGTGGACGTCATGGCTTCTAAAGAGGTCAAGTTGTTAGTACTTGGCAGATTTGTCACACAGAAACCTGTCCTGGTGGATCTACCAGAGCAAATTGCAGGTTTGCCTTTGCAAGAAGCCTGGCACCCTTTCTTTGTGGATTTTAGGAATGTATTGCAGTGAGGTCTGGGGAGTAAAGAGCCCTCTCTGCTCTTCTGAAAGAGCAAACACAGAGTCCTAGAGGAGTTTATAGGGGAGAGAAGGGTGCTGTGAAAGCTGTGTATCCTTAGACTCATTTTTGTGAAAATGAATCCCAAGCATTTCAGTGAATAAAGCTCTGCTATAACTTTTACCTGCTAATTAACATAGCAAAAAGTCTTAATTTACAGATTTTCAGAATGAAGGGACAAGTTGCAGAAGGATGCAGCACAGAAAGGAGAAAGTGTGAGTGCTGTGCAGGGAGCAGAAGCAGAAGCAGGAATTTCACCTTCCAAAACACCTCTCACTAGCACAACTCCAGTTCCATTTTACTTTTCTTCTTATTCAATGCAAAAAATAGAAGAGTGGTTTCATAGGAAACCTCTGCCCAGCACTCTGCAGAGATTAGCAGATCATAAGCAGGCCTGCAGGAATCAGCTTTTCTGGGAAAGTCAGGATTTCTAACTGTTTCCATTTTTTAGTGGCATGAAAAAGCAGCTTGAAATTTTCCACAAAGAAGGTCATTTGGAAACAGAGGAAAGAGTTCTTTTTGATCTCTACCTTAGAGAGCCTTGTTTTCCTAATAGACACTTTATTATATAAAGCCCCCAGATAGAAGATGAAAAATTTCATCACAAAATAAAAATCCAACCTTTGTTCTGAAATTGCTGGCATATATAGAAAAATGCCTTCATTTGGGGGCACCTCTGCATGAAAGGGTGTGGGAATCAGTTCTTTCTCCTAAGGTCTTTTGGCATTTCTGCTGCTATAAGGCCCCAGACAGCCATGTGCCATGCAGGATCCCTGCAGGTACCCTCAGGTGCTGTGAACAGGGGCAGCACAACCCCTCCTGCTCCCCAAGAACCAGCCGAAGTTATTATATAAAGAGGAGTACATTTGTGTAAACAACACTTGCTTAAGTAACTCCACAGCTGCCAGTTCCTCTTGCTGGTCCCCTTTTCCTTCTCTACCTTTCCAGAGCCTGATGTGATAGGCGTTCAGCACGGCTCTGTCCACACTCCTCTCCAAGCCAGCTGAAGGCACATCAGCTCCAATGAGCCTCTGCTTGAACCTTACAGATGCTTCAAGCAAATGGGGTGGTTAAACACCCTGATGCCCAGCCGTGCTTGGGAAGCTGCTGGCTGAGATTTGGGACAGTGTGAGGACCTGGCAGTGGGGTCAGCTGCAGAGAGCCATTTGCAAGCCCCACCCACTTTGGGAGCTGAGATGCAAGGCACAGAGGACAATTTTAGGGCTTTTAGCTTGTTAGGTGAGCTATCTGTGAGCTGGAAAGCAGAATCTCACTCCAGTAAGATGCAACACCTCTCAGCTCCAACTGGGCATCTGCAGGCATGCTTGACCTCAGAGTCTGGCACAGCATGCTTGAAAAGTTTCCAAACTCTAACTTAAAATGCAAAGGCAAGGCCTCCCCTTTTCGTGTCCAAACACAGAGAATTTATTCCAAGATGTTCCCATTCTATTGTAGCACAGCCTAAGGGGACTGTAAAATGCTGCAACTCCATATACAATTTGGAAGTAGGTTGTGTCTTGCACAAGGGTCCTGTGTATTTGCACAAAGGGGAAAGTAAAATATGTAAAATAACCCCACACAGGATTATTTTATATTAATGTACCCAGGGGTCCATGAAGTAATAAGGAAGTTAAAATCAGTCTTTCCCTGTTGAAGCCAAACCACCTCACTGAAACCCAGTTTAGCTTTTGGGGCTGTTTGTTTTTCCCATCTTCATGTTTTCCCTTTAATCTTTGTGCTGGATAATTAAGACAACATTCCTCAGCATCTTTCCTGCTGTTTGTTGTGATTATACAAGAGCTGGCTGCATTTGTTCCATGAAAACAACATCCAAAGCCACATTCTGTGGTTTCAAGTAAAATCCTCTGCAGTGTTGACATTTAATCTCGAGTTTGTCTGAAATCAGCATTACTCAGGAAAATACCCATAAAAATAGGCGTCTTAAGGAAAGCAAAGCAAGGAAACGACGCGGCTTGTGCTCAAGTTTGCACTGAAGTTTTTATTGATGGTGAGACATCTGGGCTTGACCTAACACCACTGGCAGCGGCGGTGGGGCGGGTGCTGGTCCTGTCCCCCACTCCGCGGTCCCTTTCGCTGCCGGCCGGACCCCGACAGCATCCCTGCCCGCGATGCTCTCCCTGCCCCCGGAGCGCTGCTGGAGCCTTATAAAACAGCCGACCGGTTATGAAACCCGTGGCCCCGCTGCCAGGCGTCCCATCCCCGGTAGATGGCGGTGCCAGCTCATTTTTTTCCCTTATTTTTTTAACCTGGCGCCGCGCCCGGTGCGAGCCCCCGGCGGCTGCGGCGGGGCTGGGGCTGCGCTGGGTCAGCGCTGCAGGAACAGACGGGTTTGTCTGGTGCTTTCCCCCCTGTAACTGCTCTTCGTCTGGTTTTGGTGGATTTTAAATCAGTTGTAACAGCTCAGCACAGCCCCAGCCGTCTGGAGTCGCCTGTCTGTCCCTGCTCGGGCTGCTCCATCCCACAGCGAGCGGCTCGGAGGGCATGGGGAGGATAGAGATGCTTTCTGATCTGGGGCGACTGTGCAGAGCCAGGCAGCCAGAGCCCCTGGATTTCTCTCTTCGTGGTCTTGAACAATATCTGCTCACCCAGATCCCAGCTCCCCACCTATTACCTTTCCTTGGCTGTTCCTTCTCCAGAGGGACACAAAGCACTGGGGAGGCAGCACGACTCGGTGAATAAATAGCATTTCTCTTTGGAGCCCACAACATCTTTATTTGGCTAAGAGTGGCCCAGTCACCCTCCAGCACGTGCTGCTGTTTTGCATCTCCACCTCCTCGGCTGCCCAGAGTGTGTGCAGCCACTCCAGCATGGAGAGGCTAATCCTTGTCTTCCTTCTCATCATCTTTGTCACTGCCGCCGTCCTGGAGCAGGGACACAAAGAAAAGGGACAGCATGTGAGGGGAGTGCTGCATGCCTCGGCCACTGGTACCTCTAGGTATTTGATGGCATCCACCCACAGGGTGTGGGTGCAAACCCCCCAGGGCTGGTGTGCAGAGGGGCAGCCAGGCCACAGCACAGAGCTGGGCATGGGGTTACCTCCTCCAAGTCGCTTTCAGAGCTGCTGCTGCTGCTCCTGTCCTCTTGCCCATCTCCCTGCCAGGGCGAAGAGAGAGGGACAAGCATCACTGGGGACCTTGGCACCCCATTTGCTGTTTGAGGCAGAGCCTTGAGTCAGAGAGACTCCTGGTCCTGTGGGTGTCTAGAGCCAGGCTTTGCACCCCTGGTGCTGCTGTGGAACCACGTGTGCCCAAGGCCCCACAGAGCCAAGAGCAGGGACTCCATAGTGTGTGCAGTGCAGACAGCACCACTGTCCATAGCAGCATTTCATTTGTAAAGGAAAAGGAGGGAGAACTAACTAGGAATATTGGGAGAATAGAGATGGCTGTCTCCCAGGGGAAAAGACATGCACACAGTGTGATTTCTAGGCTGTGGATGGCACAGCTCCATCCACCACAGGCATGGGGTTGCCATAGGTCAGACATGGCTTTCCTTCACAGACAGCATGTAAATGGTTTTGCACAAAACTCCATTAGTCCCCTACCTTTTCCTCTTCCTCCTCCTTCTTTCTCTTCTGCTTGTCCATCTCTTTTTCTCCCTCAGTCTTTTCCTTCTCCTTTTCTTCCTTCTCCTCTTTCTTGTCCTTTTCCTTCTCGTCTCTCTCCTTATCTTCCCGTCCAAACCCTACAACAGGGCACAGAGGAAGGTTCATTGCCAGCATGCAGCATCCAGCACACTCAAACCCAACAGGTCCACACCAAACACTCACATTTCAGGATTGTTGACATTTCACTGAAGCCAAAGAGCTCTGGGGCACGAGATGGTCCCAGTTACAGCACAGAGAGGACCTGAAGGAGAAACTGGAGAGTGGAGGAAGGTGAGTTTTTCAGGGATGAAAACACCTCCCTGTACTATTCCTTTTTCACAGAGGCCTTGTGCACTTCCTATCCCCCCAAAACAGCAGAGAAGGGGATCAAACAGTCTGTGGCCTCCACAAAAAAACCAAAAGGACCAGACCTTGTGCCTGCCCAGGTAGCCCCCACTACCCTCTGCCCAGGAAAGCAGTGATGTGATGGAGGCAGAGAAATCTCAGGGCAAACAGGCAGGGAGGTGCCTTAAACCCCCCATGACAGGTGTAAATTACAGAAATATTTCAGATTATATGAGGATAAAGAGCAGATGTGGGGGCTCTTAGGAATCCCCAGCTAAAAGGAGACCTTCTCTGGGGACAGGGTGATGTCAGGAGACAGCAGCAAGCAGAGAAGCTGAGAGCAAGGGTAAGAAAACTCCAACTATTGATTAGGTGCCTGAAAGGTGACAGATGAGAAAAAAGGGAAGGAAAGAGTTTGCTTTAAAAATAGCAGGCCCAAACAAAGCCCAGGAAATAGCCCAGGCAGGTCAAACCCTCCCTCTCATACAGAAACAACATATCAGGGCAGCAGGGGCAAGAGATCAGGTCCCTTCTGCTTGCAGGGAAGAGCAGGCGTCTTCCCTGCCACAGCAGGTAATTAGGAACCAGCTTCTCTTCCAGCCAGTGATGGAGAGAGACAGAATATTAATGCTTTTTTTTAATAGTTTTTAGCCACAAAATGACATCATCTGGTTGGTATTATTGGATCTTTTTAAAGAGCCAGTTGCAGCCTCTGAGCTGGTAACATTGATTTGCATTTTCTAGGCAGGTTTTTAACCCCCCAGGATGCTGCAGGGGAATGGGAAGCAGTGGGGTTTGAGGCGGCATCACGGGAGAGGCAGGTTGGACAGGGAGGGAAGGAGTGTGGGAAATGGCTGATAAAATACGTAATCAGTGCAAAGTTAAAATCTAATTAATAATGAACAGTAATCTAATTCATCTCCGTAATTAAGAAGTGCAACTACTAATTGAAAATAATTACATTTTAATCTAAAATCACTAAAATAATCAAACGTTAACAAAAGGAAAGGCAGCCCCTGGGAAGGTGCCGGGGAAGGTGTAGCTGATGCCCTGACCCCAGGGCCTGCCAACCAAGGCTGCTCCACAGCCCCTGTGGTGTGTGCCCAGCCCAAAATCCATGAGGATGCCCCTGCCTTGTGCCTTCACTGCCAGAGGGGACCAGATAGGGAAGGCACATGGTACACAGAGGTGGACATCAAGCTTTGCACTAGGAGATGGGCAATCAGACCAAAGCCCAGCAGCCAGGGCTGGGGAGGGGTAGCACTGCCCCAACACATGTTAAGAAATGCCTCCGTGGGGGTTACAACCTTTTAATTCCCCTCTACACCACTAACCTTGTCCCTGGGGATCAACCCTGCTGATTTCTAAGGCATGGGGTGGGCTCCCAAACTCGAGGGCTCTGACAAGCTCTCGTCCACGGGGTGCCACGCAGCCCCCTCTGCAGCCCCTGCCATGGGTCACGATGGCTGCCAATACTCAGCTTTTTCCCATTCCATACCACCCCAGACCAGCAGATCTAGTTTTGCGTGTTCCTTCAGAGCCTTGGCAAACACGGGTTTAGAGCAGGCAGGTTCACCTGACCCAGATGAGCTGGTTCCCTAAAGCCTGCATAGGCAAACCAGCAAAACCCAGCAACCAGCTGTTGGTCCCCACTGACCAGCTGCAATTGTCCTCTGTAGCCGAGCAAAGTGTGAGGTGCAGCTGGATCAGACCTCTGGCTAATGGAGCAGACCTGCATATTCATACCTCTCTAGATGCAACAGCCTGATGGCCTTATCCCCCAGGCACAACAGGCTCACAGGACACAGTGAGCCCACTCCCATCTCACCCAAGGAGCTGAAAGTCCTTCCCACAAGGCTCAGGCACAATGCCCCATTGCCATCTCCGAGACCAGATGGAGTACAAGCTGTCCCAGGGATGCTCCTACTGCACCCTCTGCCTCACCCTGCCCTCCTGCTCTGCTTCTCCAGCCTGTCAAATACATATATAAGTCTGTAAATTCCCAGGATGACATGAGGGAGAAAGGAAAGCACCTTACCTGGAGCTGAAAAAGACAAGTGACCTCCTCGATGCCTGGCTGACAGCTACCAGGGATCTGGGTATTTGAGTGTTGTGGTCTCCTCCCCAGTCCCACTTTTGGAGCAGAAAAACTGGCTCTGCCACCTGCCACGGCCAGCACATGACACCGGAAACATGACCAGTCCCATTGGTACCCACAAGAGACACTGCCTCCAGCACGGGCAGGAGCAGAAAGACCTTGCAGCAAGCAAGTCAGGGCAGCTCTGGAGGCTTCAGACAGCCATGGGGACCAGCCCTGGGACCAGGGAGGGCACTGGGGACTCTGGGATGTGCTAGGGCCAGGGCCCTGATGGAAGTACAGAAAAGGGGCTTTGGGGTTGTCCTTAAAACCATGGGAGAGGGATGCCAACAAGTCCTTGCTCCCTCTTGGTGTGAGGTGTTAGGTGACTCCAGGAGATCCAGGCAAGGCCAGAGCAGGTAGAGCTCAGCTCTCCTACCTCCCTTCAGTGCTTGTCCTTGCTGCTGGCTTTCACTCCAACATATCATTAAGTAAATACCTGTCAGCAGAGAGCAGTTACCAGCAGGTCTAAACACTTGCATAATGTGCTTTCCCTCTAATGCAATGCCCTCATTTCTAACAGCACCAGCAAGGGATAATAACAGTAACAATAATGTAAGAAAGTGCTTGTGTACCCAGTTAATTTGTTTTCCCCACCTAATAAAAGGTATTACCTCTCCCGTAAGATTTGCCCCATTTAACACTTTCAACTCTACAACAAAGTTGCTCCCACAGTCATTTGATTTTGATTTTCAGTAATTGCAGTGCGTGTGGAGCCCCCTTCCCAGCAAGTGAGACTAACCCTGGGTAACCTATGCAGGGAGCAAGCAGCTGTACAGAAGTGATTTGTCACAAGAATCCAGCTATGTCTGCCCCAGGCCTCCCACCACAGCCTGTACCAGCCCCAAATTCAGAGCAAGAGTCTCCTTGGCAGGTTTAGACCAGAAATGAGGGATGGGTTCTAACATCAAGGGCGGATAAACCCTGGAGCAGCTCAGCAAAGGCAGTGGCAGAGTTCCTGTTGCTGCTCATTTTACAATCAGTAGCTGTGGTGCTCTTACAGAGACGCTCCAGCTCACTCACAAATCATTCAGGGAACTCCTGCGGCCAGCACTTGGGATGAATGATGGCAGCAATCCCACCTGTCTTGGCATGACACAGCTGCCAGGTCAGTGCAGCCAGGGAATCTGAGGGCTCAGTGGAGATGTGCACATAGAACACAGTGCAGGACCATGGAATAGATCCAGGAAGGATGCCTCGTGTTGGGATCAGCACTGGGATCCCACCCACATCTCTGAACAGCTCCTGCCACAAACACCAAACCCCGGCTTAGTTTTAACTGGTGACCTCATTGCTCGCTCTCCGCCAGCCCCGGCTGGGCTCTCAGTACTCTGATGCCCCCAGCATCCTCCAGTTAGAGGAGGCCAGGGGACAGCCCTGACATCACTCCCTGGACACGGGGACAAAAAGCATCACCCAGGGAATGGGCTGTCAGGGACCATCCTGACCAGCCAGCCAGGCTGGAGCAACCAGCGTCTCCCAGCACAGGGTTGGCTGCCACCCCCAGGCAGGACAGCAGAGTGGCAGCCACAGACAGCTCTAGGCTGTGCTCTCACCTTGCAGCAAAGCAGCCCAGGAAGGAAGGAAAGCAACCTGCCAGCCAGCACGCAAAACACCAGTGTGTGGCCACCTCCAGTGTGTGGCTGAGCTGCAAGAGACAAGGAAATTCGCAGAAAACATGAATTAGCACAGTACAGGCCACTTCTATCCTCCATTTCTGTGCCAAGGAGCCTTTGGCTACAAAATACCAATCTCTGCTTAAATCACATCATCATAGACCACTGTTTATTTAGGATCCAGTGTATATACCTGAGAAGGAAATGCCAGAGCTCTCCCCTTCCTGCCTCTGAGTCAGGCCATTTAATTTGTGCTGTGGGTGACCTGGGACAACTGTCCCCTTGGTCACAGCCACCAGTGGCAACGTAGTTGCTGCTTCATCCAAATGAGGACAACTGCTAATCCTGTCAGAGGTTCTGCTGCCACTGAACATTCATGTTTTAATAATGGAAAGTGAGTCCCTGGGAAGACAGTTGGGCAAGGACTGGGAGCACATCCCAAAGCCCATTGGAAGACCAAGCCCTTTTTATCTTTTAAACCTTTCCACAGCAGCTGCCAGGAAGCAGCTTTTACAGCTGCAACTGTCAGAATCTCTCCCAAGGAAAAAAATAATTGTGGAAGGCTTTCTTTTCTCCTCCAAGTCACTGCCAGCATCTTAGCTGACTCTTATCTATTCTCAGCCACCTCTCACCTCCCCAAACACTACCAGAAGTGCTCAAATTACTGTCAGCTCTCATTAGGTTCATGAGCAAGGCAAGGCCAAGCAGTAAGACCTCCAGACAGTTGGATGCTGAATTCTTATGAATCTTCTGGGTAGGAAGATTTCAGTAACTGTTTTTGTTGGCTGCCTATTGCAGCCCTCGCACTGGCTCACAAATTAAGCTGGTGCATGTTTGATTATTAGCGGCTGCAACAAAATCCAGGTGGGTACATGACTGAAAGAACTACTGTCTGCATCATAAAAAAACATCACTTCATTACCTTTAATTATTAAACTGCTCTGCACTGAAGTACTGCAGGTCAGTAGAATTTATCTACAAGAAAATCAGCTGCTGCTCCATAAAACCCTATTACCTATATTTCTTCTATTCTGACATTTCTGTAAATTTTGGCTTTGTGACAGGAGCAAAGCTGCCATTTTGCACTGATGCAGGAACTGGGAGCTTATCTGTGGGAGCCTGTTTCCTGTGAGGCAACACCCTACCAAGAGAAAAGCCCCAGCTGTCCTGGCCCCAGAACTGCACCCAATCCGGCCCCAAAAACCAGTCAGGGCTGAGAAACAAAGCCCACTATCCTTTAATTTCATTCATGCCCATTGCTGCATTGATAGCTTTTAACTGACACAGTTGTCATAACAAATCCTTTATTTAATAGTGTTATCAACCAAAAGAAGAAGAAAAATATACAGAGTTTATTGTAGTGCAGACTTTTTTACCCCAGACACACTTCTTTCAAGTCCAGTTTTCTTTAAGATGTGAAAAAGACCCCTTTCTCTTTAGAGATCTGATCAGTCTAACCATGACTAAGGCAAGGCTTTTTCCATATATATATAAAATCAGACGAGCATCAACCAAAAGGTATTCTAAAAACATTTCTCTACTGCACAAATAGAGCAGAGGAATGTTAAGCCTTCAGTACAGCAGAGATGTGCAAGACCTGCTAAAACCCAGAGGATTTTCAAAAGGGGATTTGAGCATCATTGTTCCCAATGAGCAAGTGCAGAGGCAGGTGTGACACTCAGTCACCTCTGGTTAGCTATTATGGACTTCTTGAAATTCCATTTTAGCTGTGCATTTCTGCTCTTGTGATTCCAACAGAGGCTGCTCCCTCCCCATGGGCAGGCTCAAAAGATAGAAATTGGAAAAAGGAACAAAGCAGGGAACTTGCACAGCACAAAGAAACAGATACCGTATGTAGAGCAGCTTCTGAGACAAATTAGGACTCCCACTACCAGAACCAAATTGCTTCCTCTCTCCCTACTTTAATATACCTTCCAAGAAGGATCATTGCATTATAGTGTCTTTACACAGAAACAGAAGAAAAGCAGTATGTGAGTTTGTGAACAGTCTGTGGCTGACATGTCAAGCTGCACTGAAGAAGGGGAATCCTCCTGCTAAATTCTCTCATTAAATTGGCCAAACACAAATCAAACCCTTTTAGCCAGTTCTCATTTATTGCTATAAAGCCAAGTACCTGAATTCTTAGGGCTGGATCAGCATTTTCCCAGCTCGTGCTGAAGCAAGCACTCTGTGAGAGAATGAGAAACAGCCCCCTGGTGAGAGTCTCTGTCCCACATCCCTGAGTCAGTACAGACATATTCAGGAAGCCAGGGCTTCTCTTCAGTAACAATGGCTTGATAAGGAATCCTTTCTGCTCTGTTCTTTCCAGCCTAGGAGCTGCAAGGTTCATAATTATAAATATTTGCCTCTTCTTGCATCTCCTATCCAATACTCACTTCAACAGCAACACAGAGCTATCAGGAACTTAATTATGTCTGACTTAAAAATCACACTATGATTTTAGCTAACTCTAACCAGCCAGCTGCTACTCTTTTCTCCAGCACTGGAGAAGCTCTCTGGACTGTGAAGACAAAGAGCTTGTTAAAACATATAGCAGAGAGATTTCAGTGAAAAGATAGACAGTCCATGAAAACAGAGAAGCAATCTGCACTTTAGGTCTGTCACGTTGTCCACCAGCCTGGACTATGCTAATCACATCTCTCAGTGTGCTGTAAGAGCTGTCACTGCCAGACTGCACTTAATCACCATTCTTGCAGCAGCTAACAAAGTTCATCTTTTTCCCTTTAATAAGAGCCATTACATCATTCTCCAGCATGGAAAATACGAAGTGGGAAGGTCAAAAAGTTCTTAATTAGAAGGATTTTTATTACTGTGATAGTTCCGTTCTAGCCTCAATAAGAGAGATCTGCAGTACAGGCAGCAAGAGCTGGAAGGCATCCTGGATATAGGAAGCACTGTTTGAAGCCTGTGAAAACAAAAATCAAAATACACACATTAATAATTACACTGCCAATCAGCTTTACTAACCACTTGCTCATTTCAAACAGCATTGATTAAAACACAGAAGAAAGAGAAGCCTAGTGTTTTTTGGATTTTAAAGGCTTCATTCTAGAAAACAATTTAAGTTTTTGAGGGGGTTTATGCCACTAAGCAAAAAAAGCAATTGCCTCAAAAACTGCCAAACAAGATCAGGTGCAATCCAAATGTAGGACACTGTTTCCAGTAAGAGATGAGAAGAGTTTATTTCTAAGTGAAGCATAAGCACACTGTGACAGGAAGGAAGAACACACCAACTAGAAATACCCCTTTCCTACCACACCACAGAGCTGTGCAAGCATTGAGAACCAACTTACTAGCAAGGAAGTGTTGGGACTCTTGTATGCTGATTTCTGAACTTGTCTAGTGTTTGACTTTGGATATTTAAATTCTAAAAATTCAGACTGCTGAATTTAGTATCTGTCTCTGACCCATGGTCACTGTCAGCTGACACCACGTAAGGTTCTCTCTTCACTAAGTAACTCATCTCTTGTGCAAATCTAGACATTTATTAAAACTTTCAAGTTATTAGACAGGTAAGCACAGTTTTAGACCGTGGGTTAGAGAATTTGACATGTATAAGGATACTGAAGTGGAAAGAACGAGAATATCTATTTTTAAAGCATTAGCCTAAAGTTTTAATGTTAGCACAACTGACCTCCAAAAACACTCCAGTGATTAAGGGATTAAGCACATCTGCTTTCTCTTTGACCTGCAGAGATCAGACACATATTATCCTGATTGAAAATTTGATCACATTTCTTCAAGCAAGATAAAGCTAAATCCTCAGTAAGTTTAAAATCACCACTGCTCCCTTGACTAGAGCAAAGCTAAGCCACAAGCTCAGCTGCCTTGCAGCATGCAAATAAGAATAAAGTAACTTGCATATGCCCAACACAGGTTGTGTATGAACACACACATCACATTTGCAAATGAACTGGGGACAAGTGGTGAATTCAGAGATAATTATACTCTCCAGAAACACCTCAGTGCTCTGGAAAATCCACAACAGGATCATAAACCTTATTTGCTTCTGTCTCCTTAGTACTCTCAGGCCCAATTCCCACTCCCACTCTGTGCCAGGCTGAATGCAGCAGGGGGCACTCAAAAGCTCAGCACCCATTCAGCTACCACAATTTGGGCAACACTGGCCTAGATCAGTTCACAGGAAAAAAACTCTGCATATATAAACATGCAAAGACAAAAAGCACTTCATGGGAAAGATCCCGAGGCTGTAATCAAGTAACCACATCTCATCCCTAAGAACTGTGGTGCAACTCTTACCCCTGCTGTCGTTAAGCACGTTGTAAACTCTTTAGAGAAAGCTGATAGTTCTTTACACAGCATGATTGTCATTCTGTGGAAGAAGAGATGGAAAACCATGAAGTAAATACAGTTTTCAAGATGAGCTTCTTTTAGCATTCCTCTAAAACACAAATGCCTTGTTTCTATGCTTATGAAGTTAAATGAAACCAAAACTGACATAGAGCATATAAATGGTGTATGAAGACTCAGAAGTTCCCCAAATAAATTAGAGAGGGGAAATAAATAATTAAAGCTGAAGAACTGAAACAGCATTTAGAGGACAGACACATCCATTCTGGAAGGAACAGTACTAACTTGCCTTTTTTTTTTTACTGGCAAGTGCCATTTTTTGAATTTGAAAGTGATGCATATTTCATACACACGCCAAGTATCTCCTGGGAAGTAATTGTACAGTCTCATGTACCTAGCATACTAAATGATTAACAAAGAGGTAATCAAGAATCCCTTTTATACAACTGCTTTGTCATGTTTTAAAAGTCTGTCTACTGACTAGCACAAGCTTAGGGCAGACATTCTTCTTGGCTATATAAAGCTTTCAAGTAGGGTTTCCTCTTTCTTATCAAGAAATGTGTTTAAGATGGAAAGAGACAGCAGAGTTCTGCTGGAAGACAGTGATGCCACCCATCACAAATTCACAAATTTGAACTCCTATGCAGAATTCAAGAGCCCTGCATTGCATGGATTTGCAAAGAGTTATCAGCTAGTCTAATCAGTAAGTAAAGACATGCTATACATTTACTAAGAGATGCACTCACTGTGAAAGGGACTTGGCTCTGTCTGTGGCTGTCACCTCCTGTTTCTGACCATATAGAAACAAAGCTGCAGTTTTGTGAAACATTTCAATGGAG
The DNA here is from genome assembly GCA_035221455.1 of Xenops minutus. NCBI lineage: Eukaryota > Metazoa > Chordata > Aves > Passeriformes > Furnariidae > Xenops > Xenops minutus. The sequence goes on from JAWWEE010000025.1 coordinate 12,589,492, forward strand.
CAGGCTGTCAGTTCTGCCAGGCTTCTTATGGCAAATGCATGAATATCCTGCAAGAGTGAAAAAGATTCCCATACCATACAAAAACTAGCAGCTTTTATTATTTAAAACAAGTCAATCACACAACATACTATCACTACACTGCTCTTTCAGACCTCAGAGCCTGTGTAGAAATAATAATCCATAAGCTCTGGGAATCACAACTGTAACTCAGCAGCCAGATAAACACTCTGCAGCCAGTTATTCTCTTCCTTCATTACTCAAGTTACCTCTACTGATTTTTTAGCATCCTGGTCATCATCTCTGGATTCTACTTCTTGGTTTTTTTCAGGCTCTTTTTCTTCTTTAGCAAGACTACTGTTGAATTGTGCTATCCATTCATGAGCAGACGTCCTCACCTGTAAGAAGATGTGCCACAGTATTTAATGACTAGAACGGAGCCTCCCTGCACACCTCAAGACATGGAATATTGGATCTCTCTAGAGGAAGGAGGCAGCTATGAATCCTGAGCTTGTGAGAAGAACCAGGACTTTGTAGAGAGTTGGCTGCACTGATGTAGTTGAGGGCAGTTATTTCTCTAGCACCAGGTGCTGGAGTTTACCAGCAAGACCAGACTATCAGAGGTGTTTTAAAAACAAGTCTGAAGAATGCTGCTGCCACTTGGTGGATCTGAAGGGTAGTGAAATGAAGACAAGGAAGGTGATTCTTCCTCATTCTAACTCCTCAATATAGTAAAACCAGGTGTTTTGTACCAAGAGGAGGGCTTAATTTCATGACTGCAGGTTATTTTACTGCGGTGGCTGAAGGCTTGCTGCTCCTGGTTCTCTTTGCCACCACTTACAGCTGTCCAGTGACAGGGCAAAGACACGCTGGTTGGTGTCTACTGACTCAAAGCCAAAGACATTACAGAACAGGATTTTCTTCTGTGGAGTTAAAAGGAAAAGGCCATCTCCTTTGCCTACCATTGTCAGAGGATCTAAAACATGGTTTGTTTTCATGCATTTGATATTTTCACAAGCAAAGCAGGACTGAGAAGCAGTTCTGTAGAGAATCTCTCCAGCTTTTAAAAGATGGGAAATAACTCACCATGATCACTTTGTCTGGCTTGGAGGAGATATGCAGTTCTGAAAACAGCTCTGTAACTTCTTTTGTGAACTCCTCATCTCCTAAAGGACAGGAAAGGTTAAAGGATCCACACAAAGGACAGATTCAGGAATAAGCAGCACTTCAATGCACAGCGAGTTCTGCACAAGTCTGTCTGTTTCCTTTATTTGTGTTTGAATCATAACCTCAAGCTAGAATGCATCAAAGCTAGTCTTTTCAAATACAATTTCTAAGGTAAGTTCTGCAAAGGTGGAGACATCGCTGCCTGAAGGTTAGCTTTTGCCTTCTCAGTTCTGGTTTTATAGCTAAGGTAAAATCTTTTTTTTTATTATTTTTTTTTACAGGCAGCTTTTTATAATGCACTGATTTGCACATCACCTTAGAGAGCCTGAAATATCACTTAGAGTCTATGGTTCTCCTGTTATATATGGTGGAGCAGATGTGAGATCCATTATGTGCAAATATAAAAGATACATTAAAGGCTGAACGATAGCAAGTGCAGGTGTGTAAGCCCTCCCTGATGAGCATTTAGGTAAAAGCAATGCAAGAAATTTACATTTAAATCCATGTAATCCTCAAGAATCAGAGCTCTTGTGTATGAAGGCACCTCTGAGTCTTTTGGTCTGTGTGCTAACTCTCATTTAAAAAAAACAAATAAAAAGGCTTTTTGCTTTCCCACAGGTTGGACAACTCTATTCACAGTCTTTCCCTCCTGGTCAAGGAAACCCAGCATCTCTTTGAATTTGCATCTTGGCTCAGGGTCAGTTGTATGAACTGTCCAGGAGTCAAACAACTCTAATCCTGCTCTGGCAAGAAATCATTCCTACTACAGAATTACTGTACCTTCTGGTACCAAATTACTGCACAATAGCTTTCCAGAGATGAAAGGTGTTTCTACCTGCCATGCCCCTGACCACAGATGGCTTTAGGCTTAAGAATCCAGCTAAAGAATAACTTTGGCATGATGCCCATTGCTAGTGATCAGGGCTCGTTGGCTCTGCACTGAGAATTTCAGTGAAGAACCAGCTTCTCCTCCCAGAACCTCTTACCCTTCTTTTCTTCCTCTTCTTCTTCAAAGAATTCAGGTAAAGAAAATGCTTCTTTGAGTTGTTCCATTTCCTCCTTCAGCGTGTCCAACTCATCTCCAGAGAGGGCATTTAGAACTGACTTCACCTAGTTAGGGGCAACAGCCAAAGAGAGAATCATAAATCCATCCAGTAGGAGAGGAAATGAAGCACTAGTTTACACTGCATGTAAAAACAGTCTGATGTAAACATGAAAATGGTGTGTTCCTACAGGAAAGAGAAAGGGGAAAGAGATGTATTTGGGAAGCCCTGTTATATAATAATGGATTCTTAAGGAGTTACTCACATTTCTTTCACTAATAAAAAAGTGACTGACTTCTGAAATTGCATGCTGATCTGCTTTCCTCAGTACCTCAAGACAGGGAAGGCAATCTCTGCTGTGCTTACAAAACTCTCCTCTTCTCCAGACCAAGGCAGAAAACAAGTGGGCGTGAGGAGATTAACTTGTGAAAAGTTGTTGAAGACATGCAGGACCTGAGACTGGCTGGGTAAAGGGAATGGCATCAGGACCTGAGGACAGGATATACTGCTCCCAAGGTAAACACCAGATCCTAATGCAGGGGTCCAAGCGAAGCTGTGTAATCATTTTATAGCAGGTTCTAAGCACCTGTTTCTATATGTATATACATATTTTTCTAATATTTTTTTTCCCCTGCTCAGCTGAGCTCAAAATAGAAAGCAAAATGCTCAAGGCCATTACCTTTGATTCACTCTCTCTGGAAAGCATCTCTAAGGCCTCCAGATGCGAAAGACCCTGAAACTCATCAAACAGTAACCCATAATGGGCTTTCTTCTCTGTAGCCATGGTAACCTCGGTAGCTGTCTGCTGCTCTTCTTTCTCCTTTGCCTCTCGTAAGACCTGAAAAAGAAAAGCAGAGGCAGGCCTCATGACAGTGCCAGAAGATACAGAATACAGGAGGAAAAGGCTTTTAGTTCAATAGTAAAAATGGTTGTTTAATGACAGGACCATAAAAGAAGGGAAAAGAAATGAGAAAACCAACGAGGTGCTGATAGGGAACTGCCATACCTGAGATAATGTAGAGCTTCTGTTTATTAAGCCCTTTGTTTTTTTGAATCCAGGGTCTCCCTCAGCTATTACATCCATTGTCTTTTTCCCGATGAATTCCAAGGCATCCAGACCTCCACTAATAACAGTTTTTCCCTAGGAAACAGATTTGGATAAAGACAGCATGTAAAACTTGCAGAAGACTATACAAGGGAAGAAATTGAATTGGGGGATTTATACCAGTAATGTGATGCTGGACACTCATATAAAAGTCAAATTGGTCCTTGTCACCCTAAAATTCAACCTTAATCATCACAAAGAGAAAAGAAGGACATGGAAAGAGCCAAAATGCCTTATCTTCCGGCAGTTTATTATAGCACCCAGACAGCTGCAGCAATCTGATGGGAAATACATTTTTAGTTTGTGAACAAGCTGGTTCTCAGCACATTAAAGTATTTAGTTCTCATCCTTCCAGTGAGAAAACACTAGACCTGTGGATTTTGGTTGCTAACTTTTGTTCAAGCTTTAAAAGCAGAAGCAAGCTTTCCATCTGCAGCATTTTCAGATTCACGGGCAAATTGACAAGACAGCAGATCACAAAAGCAGTTTCTAAGGGTAATGGCTTCCTTTGAAGTGCATTTCTCATGGTCACAGGAGCAAGCTGATTTCCAAGCAAATTGGGCTAGTTTCACAGAGGTTTTTGAAGAGGAGAATGGATTTCATCTCTAGACAGTTCTGTGGAAATCAGTGGAACTATTCCAGGAATGAGTCTGACCCTGCATTTAACTGAATACTCTAAAGGAAGGGAGCAGAGATGACAGAGTCCAGAGGTGACATGCACAGAAATGCATGCTCTGTACAGCACACCATTAGTTTCTGTTGTTTTGTATCAACATTTAATATAGAACTATCAAAATTCAAGACATCTTATACATTAGGTGCCAGTTAGAAGCAAGGTGCAGGATAAAGGTTATCTGAAGATTGGAACACTTTACCACCATTGATCCCTCAAATGTCAAAATTAAGTTTCCTCTCACAATGTTTCAGATGAAAGGCCAAAGCTCCCTTAAACCTATCTTCTCCCACATTCCCAACTCACTTACTGTGCTTTGGACAGCAGTAGAGATGGTAGATAAAACCTCAAGAGCCCCAGCAATAGGAAAGGAGCTGCCATCATCAGCTGCACCAGGATTCTCACTTCCTGCATTAGAAGGCAGAAAATTAGCTTCCTCACTTCCAAAAAAAGATCCTGTCAGCTGCACAGTGGAGCAAATCAACAGACATCAAGCATCAGCCAGAAGCAGGTCTGCAACTGAGATTATCTTCCTATCTTCCTACCTACTTTTCAGAGCTAGAAGGATTAAGCAATAAAGTATTAATTTTTTTATTATTGATCTCAATATGCAAGGTGCAAAGTGAGGTGGTGTTATTTTGGGGCTGATTCTATGATGAAAAATATTTCAGGGTGGTTCTTACACAGTAAAAACTGACCTCTTGTTGCATCTCCAGACTCTGAAGAGATTTCACTAGGACTGGGGATCCCAAGCGTTGTTTCTGCTTTTTCTATGACATTTGAAATACCTTGACCTAAAGAAGAGAGAAATCAGAACAGAAACAGCATTAGAGCTGCATATTCTTTTTTATTATTCTGGATTCCTCATGTTCAAAAGAGTTTACTCAGTACTAAAACCTCCTATCCAGCTTGCCTACCAATGTAATGAACCAAGGTTTCATCTCAGCTTTTACATCAAGTTGTAAATACCAGCTGAATACCAGTATAAAATACCAGGTGAAAATCACACAAACGCCTTAAATACTTGAAAGTAATTTTAGGTGTGCATATCTCCTTAATCTCACTATACCTTTTGATACAAGCCTTCCCCATTACTCGAACAATTCTCTTGACAGTTTTCCAATAACGGCTGCTATAACTGAAATCCCCTTCTCTGGAAACAAGCTCTAAAGCACTAGCTTGAGACACAAAAGATGATTAAAATATTTATCAAGTACCAGAATGAGTCTTACCTACAGTAGCTACAGTAGCAGATGCAGTTGACAGAAGAGATTTCCCCCAGCTTCCCCAGTAGCCCCACCCTGTCTGAACTGCAGGAGAATCTGAGACCTTTAATGAAATACAACAGAAGAGTGATGCAGGAGGAGAGGAACACAAGCAGTCTGTGACGTGTGACTTTTGTGCAGCTTTTTCTTTTCAGAGGGGAATGGGGTTTATGCTCAGAATTCTCTGTGCTCAAAGACATAAAATGTGAAGTCATGTTATTCTGAGCAAGCACGGGAACATACCTGTGTTTCAGCTGTAGGCTTTTCTGTGGCAGCAGGCTGGCTTGGGGGTTTGGGTTCAGGTCTTTTCCGAGTCACAGGCACAGTCTCAAGCTCTTTCTCTCTCTCTTCATTGCTCTCAGAGCAGCCAAGTTCCTCTGTTTTCTGTTCATTTTCTTCCTCATAAGAGGTTTCTTCTTTCTGATTTTCACCACTGTCTTTCTCAGACATGACTATGAATATCCATAGGAAGAAAAACAGATAAAATAATCACTCCCCTGTACACTTTGACACTAGTTCAACAGCACCACATTTGTGTTTTAAATAATTAAACACAACAATGTTGCCACACATACCCACATAAAGAGATTATGTTTTTAAGCAAGAGTGTACACCAAATTACATCTGACCAGAAGAAATGTCATACTTGGAAGTTTAAAGTCCCGGAGGAACACGTGGCTTTATCTAAACTGACACACCCTCCCCACAGGAAAATAACCCAGGCTGCTAACTCTGAAAAACAAATGAAGGTACAAAAGGTCCTTAGATAATTAAATCCATGACTTGCTCCACCAAAATAAGTGAGGGGAAAAAAAAAAAAATTGGTTGTGACGGCTGGTTTGAGGAGTGTAGGATACAAATGGGGACAGCTGTCAGAGTGCCGAGCAGGCAGAGGGGCAGTGCCTGTGTCAGAGCTGTATTGGGGGCTGAGCCTTGCCCGGGCACTGACAAGGCCGGAGCCTGAACTGCGCTGAGGGGCACGGCGGGGACGGGACACAGCCCCGGGGCCCGCCTGTGTCCCCCCCGGGCCCCACTGATGCAATCGGGGCACACGGCAGTGCCACGGCTCCCAGGGAAGGGACAAACCCCTGCGGGATGGGGACCCCCACGGCCCTCTGCCCAGGCCCCTCCGCTGCCGCCCCATGGGGCCAGAGCCACCCCCCGGGCCACCCCATGGGGACAGAGCCACCCCCCGGGCCACCCCATGGGGACAGAGCCACCCCCCGGGCCACCCCATGGGGACAGAGCCACCCCATGGGGACAGAGCCACCTCTCGTGTCACCCACTGGGCCACCCCATGGGGACAGAGTCACCCCCCGGGCCACCCCATGGGGACAGAGCCACCCCTCGGGTCACCCCATGGGGCCACAGTCACCCCTCGTGTCACCCCCAGGCCACCCCACCGCCCCCAGGCCGCCCCACCCGGGGCCCTCCCTGTGCCGCCCCCCAAGCCCCACAGCCGCCCCACAGACAGGGCTGACCCCCGCGGCACCCCCAGGTTCCCCCAGGTCCCCCCGTGGCGCTCCTGCCCCAGACAGGGACACCCCCGGCACCCCCCACGGCCCCTCCTGTCCCCCCGGGGACCCCCAAGCCGCCGGGCCCACGGAGAGCCCCCTGTCCGGCCCTCACCCGCAGCGGCCGCGGGCGGACCGAGACCAGCGAGAGCAGCCGGGCCGGAGCGGAGCGGCCCCGGCGCTGACCCGGAAGCGGTTCCGGCGCCGGGAAGCGCGTCCGGCCGGGCCGGGACAGGGACAGGGACGGACAGGGAAGGGACAGGCCCGGCACCCTCGGCCAGGTGAGAGCGGCGGGCCGGGCCGGGAAGGGCCAGGGCTCACCTGACGATGTTGGGTTGGGTTGGGTTGGGCTCGGGGCCGATCCCGCCGCGCTGCTGTGGTGTGGGAATTGGGGCGGGTGTGGAGGGCAGCGAGGATGGGGAAGGGCCTGCAGGGGAAGCGACAGGAGGGCACTTGGTGTGTGTGGAGCGCGGAGGGGAGGCCTTACTGCAGGGGCAGCTTCGTCGGGAGGGGCAGGCGCTGATCTCTGCTCTGTGGGGACCAGGGACAGCACCCAGGGAGCGGCCGGGGCTGTGCCAGGGCAGGGCAGGGTGGGTATCCGGGAAAGGCTCTTCCCCAGAGCGTGGTGGGCTCTGACCAGGCTCCCCAGGGCAGCGGGCACGGCCCCGAGGCTGCCAGAGCGCCGGGAGGGTTTGGACAACGGGACAGGCACAGGGTGGGCTTGTTGGGGTGTCTGTGCAGGGCTGGGGTGGGATGCGATGACCCTTGAGAGTCCCTTCAAGCTCAGGGTAATCTGTGTTATTGCGTGACGTCACGGCACAGTGACGTCACGCAGTGTGACGTCACTGTGTGACATCAGTGCTGCCAGTTCAGGTGTCGCCTGTCCCGCTGCCCCCACCGGGAACAGGGATTTTCCACGGGCAAACTCGTGAGTGCGCAGGGCCGGCCTGCGGGGACAGCGCTGCCGGTTCTGGGGAACTTTGCACCTGATCGTTTTCAGCTGACAGAGCAGAAAACCCTGTTTGGTGCCGTGTCACCCCCGTGACAGGGCCAGGCAGCCAGGGATGCACACAGGAAAGCACCAGCTCCCATCAGAGCAGCCGAGGGATGCACACAGGAAAGCACCAGCTCCCATCAGAGCAGCCAGGGATGCACACAGGAAAATGACATCCCAGCAGGGCAGCCTTGGCCCTGGTCTCCTGTGGATTTGCTCCTTAGTTTGGTTTTTGGGCTGTGGGTGCTGCTGCTCCCCTGCAGAGCCTTTGGCTGGTGCCAGCAGAAAGTGAGCCCTCCCTGCGGCCTCTCCTGTGCTGGGAGCACCCGGAATGGCTTTTGTCAAGGCTATGCTGTCTGCTTTCATAAACTTCCCAGGAGTTATTATGTGCAGGGCTCTGCCAAATGCATCTCCTGGTTTGACAGAGGGTCAGAGGGGCCTTGCAAATGGTATTTCTGCAAGACATGACGCTGAGAGCAGGAAGCTGTGCTCCGTGCTGGAGTGATCCATTTGGATCTAGGTGCACTATTACCAATTAGCGTGCTGTAAATGCCAAAGCTCGTTTCCACATCATGTGCCAGAAGTGTCAGTCAGAGCAGGCTGTGCTCTGTCAGGTGTGTCTCCATTTATAGCTTCACATTACTCCAGGTATGAAATGATGTTATAAGCAATGAATGTAAAGCCGTATAACTCACAACCTCTTGGGCCCCAATTTTGCAGTGCCATATAAATGTGTGTAATTTTAAGTACTATCAGTACTTCCACTGACCTCAGTGGGACTACTTAGAGTGCTCCAAGTTATACATGAATACACTTCTTCAGGGTAAGAGCCAAGGATGACTCATACAAGCGCATGCATCACAGATTTTTATCTTTCCATTGCTATTTGTTGTCACAACTTACGGTTTAATAAAGGTTAAATATGTTGAGCTCAGCTTCAGAATCAATTGTAAAACAGCCAGTTTCTATTCTGCACATTTCATCTTGCTTGAGCTTAACACTTTCTTGAGGAATTTTGGTGTTGGCACTGATCACGCTTTCTCCTTTTTGGGTCTTTTATCAGCTCCAGCAGCTGTTTTGCATAAGTGCAATGGTGGAAGAATATGGGTTTTGCAAATCATTTTATTGTTCCCAGCACTCAGCAGTGAGAGATCATTGTCTGCTTAGCATTAATGGCTTTTCCAAAAGACAAACAATTTCTAATAAATCAGACCTCGAAGAATTTAATAGTAAAATTAAATGACCCATCACCAATGGTTTATACATTATGCAAGCTCAGTGCAAGTGTAGTGGAGAGCATATGCAATTACTGGAGATAATTATTCTTATGAGGGGAAATGTTGCTGAGTATTTCTTGTGTTAAATAATTGAGTGAGATTCCTAATGCCATTTTAGGAGGAGCATCACAGACACTTGGAAATCTAACAATTTAAATTTAATAATTTAAAATTACAATAGCACAGGCAAAGTACAGGAGGCACTGGAATTATTCTCTAATAAATCTAAAATATCAGTTGGGAGGTTATTGTTTTAGAAGACTGTAAGTTATTATATGCCCATGATTCAAGACTGAAGATGAGGGTTTGTCTTTACTGCAAAGTTGTAACTGCGTCAGGTGCTGTGAAGGGAGGTCTGATGCTTGCAAAAGCCATTAAGTGCAGTGGCATTTTTAGCTGAAGGCAGCTGGGTTGTGGGGGGATGTCAGCTGAAGATCTGTGACTGCAGAGTCTCACTTGCCACCACAAGCTGTGACAGACTCTCAAACAGCAGCTCCAGCAATTCATGGTCAGCAGTCCACAAACTACCCACAGTCCACAGCCTGCCTGTAAGGTCACCAAAATAAACAGGTTGGTTGTCAGCAGCCTTCTGCAGACTCTGAAACACTCTGAAAATACCAGGGGTCTGGAAAAGGAAGGTTAAAACCACTCCATTAAACAGAAGAATAGTTGTTGATCAACAACCTTAGTATTGGGTTCTTTTCAGACCTGTGGGATGCTCTTCTCTAGAAGGCAGCAGGACTCAGTAAATGCTTTCCCTAAATCATTGCTAGTGAAAACCAGGAATGAAAGAGCCCTTGGTACTGTTTTTAACTGTTTAGCTGTGGGAAAGTAGCTTCTTCAGCACAATGGTATAATTGAGTTCTCAGCGCTGGTCTCATCTTAAATGGAAGGACAAGAGGCATGATAGAAAACAGAGTGCAGCCAATGATTAAAACAAACAAAAAAAAAAGAGGGCAGATGAAGGGATTTCTGTTTACAGAGAAACAAGTAGGGAGCCTGTTTTCCAGTTTCTCTTGCAGGATTCAGTGGGTGAGTTGGCTAGTCAAGCTTGAAGGAGAGTTGGACACAGCTGTCCTCTTTGCCTTCTTTGTTAAACTGGTTTTGGCAATAGTTGCAACAGAATTGGAAATGGGTCAGATAACACGTTTCTCATCAGATGGCAAGTCTGGAATCTGGTTTGTCCTTCGACAAATTAACTTTAACTGAAAAAATTCCTAGTCTGGGTAGCATCTCATCAGCAGAATATCCCCTTCTTGAGTATGCCTGGATTCTCTCTGATGAAAGACAGTTAGTACATATCATCTGGCTTTATGTATATTACATTATTTTTCATAAGTGCTTTGAGTAGTAATTCTGGAAAGATGAGAAGTGTCTGCATTATTTATTAAGAAAATGTGTTGCTTCGTGTTGTGATATTTATGAAATTCAGTTCTACTAGCATCTGTTATTGGTAGAGGAAAGGATGATAAATTTGAAGTCACACAGTCAATGGTGGTGAGATATTCTTTGCAAAAACATTTGGGCTTGTGGCTTCTGTACTTCATAAATTCTTTTTAGGGCTCTGGAGCAGTCTAGATGGAATTGTAACTCCAGGGAACACATACTGGATTAGAAGTTTTCTTGAATCAGGCTACCAGAAAAATTGATTACAGATTTTCTCTTATCAGTGTCATCTCATTTTGTTACCAGTTGGTTTTATTCTAGCTTGTAAAAAGGGAAAATCCTTGTGTGCAAAAGACATAAAATTAAAGGCTATATCCTAATATTTTAAAATCTCTTATGTGCATGTTAATTTGAAGAGAATCTGTCCCCAGACAAAACAATTTTTCAATTTGCTATAAAGTTTGGCTAGAGGAGACAATGAACAAGATATGACTGCTAAGAGTTTTCTCAAGAAATTGTAAGCATATTATGTAATAGTTAGACATCTAACACTGAATGTGCCTCTAAAATCAAGTAAGCAGATGTATAAATATTAAAAATCAGATGTGTGTGCTTTGGGTTTTTTCTGGATTGTAAATGAAAGACTGGCTTTAGAAAACCAGGGCTTAAAAGCACTTTGATATGGGTGAGGAGAGAGGCAGAAATTACATCCTCTTTCTCACTTTTCTTCCTCTATTAAGAGAGCACTTTTTCTCTTAACAAATGCAGAACCCACTTCTAATGATAATTATGCATTTAGAGTAGGCTGAACAATTTATTCTTTTTTTAAAACCTTTTCCCTCATAATGATTATTGTTCTTGACATTATTTATTTGGTTGGGAAGATGAACATCTAGTGAACTGGAGGTTGTGCTAATGCCTTCTTACCTTTGTGTCATTACTGTGTTCTGAGCAAAGCTCTGATTTGGAACCTCTCAGCTGACAGTTTGTATTATGCTAATTGAAATCTGTTTACTGGAAATGAAATTTGAATATGCTGTAACTTTGCTGTCATTAATAAACTTACTGCTTTTTTTCTTTCAGTTGGACTTCCAGTTTCCATTTCAAATATTGATGGTCTTGAAAGTGCATTTGGATCCAAGACATTTTCCATCACAGAACAAATCAAGAGCCTTCTCTCCTATCTCAGAGCAATACAGACAGCTTGATATCATATGACCTCATTTCTCCAAATTAAATGAAAAAAGAATTTTCACTAGCTTTCCATGAAGCTCAGCTATTGCCTGTTAATTTTGACTGTTAGTGCTGATCTTTCAGTTGGATTCACAGTGGAAAATGTAGCTTTTAACAGGACAATTGCTTTTGGGTCTTTCAATGCATCACTTCGTGCAGTGTCTCAAGCTTTAATAAGTTCTTCAGCCCACCATGATATCATAGCCAAAGAGGGGACCAGTATTTTAATTGAATGTAAACTGAATATCAGCCAGTATGAACATATTCTGTGGTATAACTCCAGAGGACACCTGCTTGAACAGAAAGATGGTGAGTTTTCCTGCTGTTGTCTATCCTTCAGTATTCCCCTTTTATACAGTATCTGAAAACCTCTGGGACTTTATTGTAATTTTCTCTTCCAATCCTCCCATTTTTACAGTTGGGAGGTAAGGAGAAAGCAAGACAAAACTCTGTGCCCTCTGATGTGTGGCTTGTGAATTATACCTGAGTTCTTCTGTCCCAGCCCATCCATCCTGCTTTGGTGCCCCACAGAATCATGTAATTCATTAGACATCACAGTATTCAGTACAGAAGAAATGAGTCTGCATCTTACCAGACACTAACTGATGTTTTTATTTATTACTCTACTGGTTTAGATTATATTTTCCCAAACACATCAATTAAACACCGTTGTTCACAACTTGTGACCTTTTCTAGCTGGCAGTTGATGCTTTGGTTTTGTTACAGGATATTTTAAAGCATGGTAACTTAGTACATTTATTTTCTGGTTTATGCACCAGTGAGACTGTGAAAAGTAACACAGTGTGTAACAGCCAACAGTGCAATTTATGCCATTTAATCCTTTTGTACTGAGGGGGAGTATATTTTTCTAGCTATTGGCTCTTAGAGTTGTGTCACTGTAGTTTTTAAGTTAAAAAAAAGTTTTAGAGATGTATCTGCTTTTCTGTATTAGTGAAGATCATCTAACTAGTTGTAGGATCTTGTCAGAGGCCATCTTTCTGCCTTAAGTATTTGGTAACCTTTTTGTAGTTATAATGCCATCTGGAGATTAGTTCAAAGTAAAGTAAATAGAAAAATAAGTTATAAAAACAGTTCAAAGTAGAGTAATTAGAAGAATGAGTTATGAAAACAGTTTTCCCCCTAAGTTATAAATGCACAGCAAATGCTGTATAAAGCTTCTTGTATTGATTTCTTTTTACTTGGGTTTTGTATGTCAGCACTGCGTGCTCAGCAGAAAACCATGTCTTGAGAAAATCCTGGGTTCTTTTGCCAGCAGAGCCATTTACGGACTGATTTTTTTCATGGGTCAGTTGACTTTTGATTCTGAATGTATGGAAAATTAGACTTTATAGAGGACAGTCTTTTAACATAGTGTTACACAGGGGTGAGAAGCCCAAATTAAGAATTAGGATCCCTTTCAGAAAGAGTTGGCAGTCTAGAAGCACACTAGAAAGTGCACATGAGAGAAGGAAGTAAAACCAGTGTAGCAAGCATGCAGAATAATTGGCCATTAAGCAGTAGGATTGGTAAATGGGTTATGGCTTTCTGTATCACAGGCCTGAAAAGGACATTTCAGTCATTTGGTGTACTGTTAGTGTTATGCTAGAAGTGGATTGCTTACTGCCAAGCTTTGACTCCAAACCATACATGTCTAGTTTACCCAGTGATTTTTGTTTCATGAGCTCCGTTTATTTTGTTTCAATCTCCAGGGGACCAGTGGAGGATTGCTGATAACTCCCTTAACATCACAAAGGTCAGCTTTGCTGACCGGGGGCGATACACGTGTGCAGGCATTAATCGTAATGAGACCTTGTATTACACAGTCACCCTGAGGGTTACCTTCACCTCAGGAGATATGAGTATCTACTACATGATTGTGTGCCTCGTTGCCTTTGCTATCACCCTCATTTTAAACATAACCCGTCTGTGCATGATGAGCAGCCACCTCCGCAAAACAGAGAAGGCCATCAATGAGTTCTTCAGGACGGAAGGGGCTGAGAAGCTTCAGAAGGCTTTTGAGATAGCCAAGCGTATCCCTATCATTACATCTGCCAAAACACTGGAGCTGGCCAAAGTCACTCAGTTTAAGACCATGGAGTTTGCTCGGTACATTGAAGAGCTTGCCAGAAGCATTCCCCTTCCACCTCTGATCCTTAACTGCAGGGCCTTCATGGAGGAGATCTTCGAGGCTGTGCGAGTCGACGATCCTGATGAGGTTGGCAAGGAGGACAAGCAGTCCCAGGGCTGCGGTGCCCAAGCTGCCATATTCCCTGTCAACCCGGAGATGAAGCGCAGCGATTCTCCAGCCGGGGATTCCGACGACGGGTCCATGAGCGAGCAGGGCCAGGAGATTGCCGTGCAGGTGTCCATCCACCCGCAGTCCGAGGTGCAGAGCATCGACACAGTTTCTCATGACAGCTGCCAGTTTGCGCCTTCTGAGGAAGGCACCTGCTGAGTCCAGCAATCCACGGTGGTGAAGGAAGCTCGGGTGACCCACGGATACTGTGAGGAAGGGGTCTGCTAGCAGGCTGCCTCAGTCCCACGTGCACAACAAAGTTTTCCAAATTGCAAGGTGCCAGAACTGGTTCTGAAATACATATTTTCTGTCAGTGTTGATCTAATGACTTCAGTCTGATAAAAAAGGCCACTTGGAATGTTGTGCAAGGGCTTTTCTTTTTAAAGAAGGCTTGCTGTACTTAAAACAGTTACAAAACAGGAATTCTTTGTCCTTGGCTCCTTGGTAGCTTCTGATACTTCTGATCTGTGTTAGAAGTGGCCAAGCTTCTGATACTTCTGATCTGTGTTAGAAGTGGCCAAGCTGAGCAGTACAACTTGCAATAAGGTCTTTTCCTTTGTGAACTCTTCTTTCTTCACAAAGTTGAACCGAAATTCCTTTGAGTCAGTGTTGTCCTGATGCATTGAGTTGTGTGCTCTTTTTGAGTTGCCCCTTGGGGCGTGCAGCCCATCAGAACCATGGTGAGCTTGAACAAATCTGTTTTATGTCGCGTGCTTCTATGTTGCTATCAAAATGTACTGTACTTAGAAAAAGTACCAGGATCTGCTGCTGGATTAAACAAATTGCTGTAGTTTCAAAGCAGCTTAGAGAACAACCAGGGGGTCTCAGTTTTCCGTGCAGGAAACTTGTGCATACTCTAGAAGCTTGTTGCTTAAACTTGGTGCTGATTGCCAAAGCGCCTTACCCTGGTCCTGTCCCACCAAATGGAGCAGTAACAGCACTGCCAGCACTGTCTGGCTTTTGACTTTGCTGATTTCACTCACTATAGAAAATCCAAAGTTTTATATTGTATTTGACATTGTTGTGAGAATAGAATGACAATAATTGCATAGTGACATAACTAATAAATGAATTCATTTACAGACAGGTGTCTCAGGCACTTTCTGAACAGCATTATAATAAAGCAGGTGAAAAGTAGTGACACCTGTTCTGCTCTGGCTAGTACTGTCAGAAGGCAGTGGCAGAGAGAGTGGCTGCTGGAAGGGCTGGCTGAGCTGTTTGCTAGCCACCGTTTACAGAAGTGGAGTTTACAGGATGGAGCCCAGCCTCATCCACTGAAGAGGGGTGGCAGAAGGGAGAGGTGCAGGTGCTGACATACACACATAAGTACTTCCTGAGCTGTAGAAATCCATTCCCCAGGAATCAGAGCGGGGACCAGAATCTAGTTTCTTCTTTCATACTTTGGTGCTGATTTTTTTGCTCCTTAACATTTGTAAGTTGTATCACTTAAAAAGCATTTTCTATCCTGTTGAGATTTAGTAGATGTAAAGCTTGTAAGCACTCCACAAATTAATTTCTACAACTACTGGAAGCATATTGCCATATAATTTTAACAACTTGGCAACAGGAGCGCCATTTAATTTCCCACAACTCTTTTTTCTTTCCTTATTATTACAGAAATGTCAGTTGAACAAGTGATTCTGGATGGCTGCTCAGGATTCTTAAGAGGATTTGACATTAGATTTACATGAGTAGAGGTAGTAAACAAGCAGGCACAGTGGTAATAACAGGGTGGGGCCATCTGTGGTATTTCATGCTCTGAACGAATTATAGTTATTGTATCATATCAGAAGGGAGGAAATTACAGCATCTATTACCATTTTAAACTACCTTCTGGGGACAGTCCTGCAGTCAGCCACCAGTAAATGCACCCTAGTTGCCTTTGGCCTGCTGGGTAAGAGTGGTGTTTGTAAGGAAGGAAGGAAATTGGTAGCCTTGGTTACAGTAGCATTCCCACCAGATTGGTGCCATTTCCCAAGATTGTAGCAAACTTTATCTGCTGCAGGGGAATAAAGCCTTCTGTAGACACTTAGACTAGCTACTGCCCTCACAGTAACTTCTTTTTTGTTTCCATAGTTTGATGGCACTTTATATCCAGGTGAAAAGTTTGTATAGTTTTGTGTAACCTGTCTGGTTTCTTTTAAGTTCTTCAAGGTGATCAGTGTTAGCACATACTCTGTGGATAAATACCTAGTTCTCTCAGAAGCCCTGCTAAGATGCTGCTGGCTTCACTTCTGTACTATAATGAGTTCTTCGGGTTTGTTACACTTGTGTGGGTGGAGATTTGGGGGTTTGCACCCTTTAGGATGTCCTAGTGAAAAGAGGTGAAGGCTAGAAGAGGATGATTTGGTTTGGCCTCCTTTGTGCAACCAGGCCATCAGAACTGTACCTGCTCCTGCCTTATTTCCCATAAGCAGCTCTCCTTGCTTCTGTGAAACTGTTGCATGATGTGCAGCAGAAGCACATTGGATATCTAGCCCCAAACTACACACACAATGAGAGATGCCAGTACAAAATCTAGGCTTCATTTAATTGCTTCCTGAGAAGCAGTTAGGATTGACAGATGTCTCGTCAGAAGTGGCAGCCGAATGACGCTGGAGGTGTGTCAGATGGGTGTCAGGAGAGCAGTTTCTAGATTAATTTGATCTGTTCTTTGATTTTTATACTTTATATGGCTCTGAGTTCTTACTAAGCACAGTTACCTGGTGTCTTTGTGTGACATGTTGCTGATGGAGAAGAATAAAGGTGCATAAAGGTCCTCAGAAATGCAGTTGTGGTGTCAATTGCTCGATAGCAAAGCCAAGAGTTTTCCTGAGTTATGGTATTTCGTTCATTAAATTAATTTCATTCGTGGGAAGAAGGTTGTTTTGTAAAGATTTTGGTATATCAGGAATACTTACTGAATGTAGGAACTGATCCTACTCCCACGGAATTCAATTAGAGCAGATTTGGAGCTCTGGTGTATTTTACAGGATTTTTATGCATCTGAAAGCAAGGACGATGGTGACTGTAAAAGTGATTTCCAGAGAATGAAATTTGACACTGGTTTCCAGACAACTTGTGAACTATTCTTGTTATCCTGAGAGTAGGTATGTGCACTTAAATTTCTTTGATGAATCTAATTGAGCATTAATGTTGAAAGTGTTTCTCTCAACTTTGTGTAGGATGAAGAGAGTCTGCTGTGGTTTCCTTGCTTTAAACTAAAGCCTTTGACAATCACAAGGCTATTTTTTCTCTTCTTTGTGACTTACTTTTATTTTAAATAACATAAAATCTACTTGTTATCCAAGAGTACCTAAAACTAACTTTGTAGTGATTATTTGTATTACCTGGATTGTAATGTAACTGTTCAATGTAACCACGTAGGATTTCATACTTTCATAAAATGAATTGGTAGATTTGCAAAATAAATTTAAAAAAACCCCAAGATTTGTTCTGGTGGAGCTTTCTGTTTTACAAGTAAGAAGTGGCTGCCTCTCCAAGGTTCTGTAGCAGCTGTATTGAGCTCAGCAGAATGTTTGTTAGTCAGCATGACAAAAGTTGCTGGAATATTCAGTCATCTGATGGACCATTCCTGCCATGACATCACTGTGTCTGTCATTTTTTTATGTCTCAAGTCCCCAACAATGTCTGTAATAATTGTTCCCTGCTGCATAAACAGCTACAGACCTGAAATCACTTCAGAAAGGTCTGCGTGTTCTTGATTTCACATTGTGAAGTGTAGTGACCTTCAGCCACAAACCTGTATTGTCTGTTCTTACCTTTTTCACTTGATTGCACTATTCTATATTGTAAGCACCTCTCTTTTATTAATCCTCCTCAAAATCCAATATATTGGGACACAGCTGATCTCCTAAAAGGCAACACAGCCCAAACATGGAGTGTGAAAGCCTTCATGTGACCAAGCCTATGTTGCTGTTTCGTCAGGGAGCTGCTGAGATGCCATAAAGGAATTTCCATTTCTGTGCCAAGGCAAGCATGGGGCTGCTCTCCCTCTGCATCCACAGAGCTGGAGATGTAGGTCTGACTTTTCCCTTGCTCTTTGCTGGCCTGCAGTTTGTTAAATTACACAGGGAGGGAGTAACATCCCCTGGAGTGCTGTGTTAAGCATACTGAGAATGGGAAGGGGCATCTCCCTGTATTTTGGTGGCCAGGCTTGGGCTCCTGACCCTTTGCAATCAATTCAGAGTATTAAACTCCACCAGGGGATGATCCCAAGCCCCTAAGCAAGGCACACCCATTTCCACTGGTTACACTGGGAAGCTGTATTTGCAACATGAGCATCTGAAACTGTGTGGTAGTAGATTTCTTCTGTGTGGGCATGCCCTGCAGCTCAGTGCCAGCCTGGAACAGAGAATGAAAGTGCCCTTGGTTAAGTTTAAACTGCATTCCCCACTCCAAACACCAAAAATCCAGCTTACTAAGAAAACTAATACAGTCGGTGGGGTTGTGCAAGTGTGAATGAGAGCAGACTTCATCCACATTGTTTGTAGAGAACGGTTTCTGGTTGCCAGTCTCTTCACAAGGCAGGTAATGGAATTAAAGATGAATCTTGTGGATTTTCTCATGGGAATCAGCTGCTTCAAGCAGAATTATTGGGCCCACACTCCTCAGGCTGGGTCAATATTCAGTAAGCATCTTCCTTCTATCTCCTTGTTATGAGAGATGCATGAATGATAAAGGTTCAGTTTTTTAAAGCTCCTGTAACCTGACCCCTCATGATCCTATCCACAGTGAACAAATTCATCTGCATCCATTTAAAGCACTTTTCCATCTGGTAACAACAGGTCATTGAAAAGGGAGCTGCATTAAGGATCATTGTACTTTCATTTTAGGTGCACTGCTTAAAAAATACATTTTTTTCTTATTGTTGCAGCACTTTTGTGAATCAAGTCTCCAGCTGGAGACACAGTGGAGATACCACAGTGTCATTCAACTCAGGCAAGTTACAGCTTTATCGACTTTTCACTGAGCCAGGTCATTTCACACCAGCTGGGTCTCTCTCCTCTTCTCTACTTTTATTGTATAGCAGCTCATTCAGATGTCTCCAAATAGTGCCAGCTTTTTTGCATGTGGAAGTGAGAATTACACCATCATTCAAAAAAAAATTGTTCTGCTAGATGTTCAAATATCAAAAAAACCCCAAAAGCTGGGAAGTTGTGCTTTATCCCTGGTAAGACAGTGCCTATTCTTTGGTCACGCCTGGATGCCAATGAGCGTAATAATACTGAGCAATTAGGCCTTTCATTTTCGTTAGGCTAATTAATTGTTTGCACAGTGCCCTGAATATGGAATCATTTTCCTTTGGAAAGGATAAAAGGATTAGAATGGCTTTATCCCAAGTTGCTCGGAACGTCTTTTATTTATTTAATGGGAGAAAAATTCTCTCGCGCCCCAAATGCAAACCACACACTCGAGCGTTACGGCTGCACTGGGACGTTTCCATCAGCAGAGATGCACATGGATTCACATATGTCCATCCATCTGCAGCCACACTCCATATGGGATCTGGGGGTTCTCTTGCATGTCAATGAGTCTGCAGAGGCTGGAGTCGTTTGTGCTGCCAGCTCGGGATGTGAACTGTGGTCAGCACATCCCTCAGAGTTCAGCTGCCCATGGCACAGGCAGGGGCCCACGGCAGCACCACAGTCATTGCAGGTGTAAATGCACTGGAGACTGTCTCAAGAGATTTGTACTAACTCAAAGGCAAATGAAAGCTTGCCATGATTTCGTGAAGAGGGGACCCAGTGGACGCAATGTTGCAGAGGCTATTACCAGCTCTTTTTTATGTTTGTCCTATTCAGTGCCTCTTTGTGCTACCATATTATTAAATATATATTTCATATGAAATGGTTCCAAGTGTAACACAAGCTTTCAGAAAGCCATTTCAGTGGAAAGTGTGGGGATGTGTTCAGCTTTAAGGGAGAGGCTGCCATCACACAAAGGTCCAGTGAAGGAGATGGAGATAGCTGGAATTTCCCCACCTTGCCTTCTTCCTGCTCTGCTATAAGGCCTGTTATGGGCCATCTGCAAGAGCTGAAAGTGAAAATTCTGTCCCGTGCTACTTCCTCTTCCTCTAAAGAACAGGACACAGAACAGCCCTGGGTATGAAGGGAGCATAAGAGGCCACCCAAGACATGCTCTCAGCCACAGATGTCTGTCTTGTCTTACAGCCACTGGCAGAGATGTAGTATCTCCCAGGCAATCTGTTCTCCTGCTAAACTATCCTGACTACTGGAAAGATTTCCCTAATTGCCCCCAAGCATCTCTAAATACATCACCCATCTCATCCTTTCTGTGCCTGCTGCTGCTGCAGCTGCAGCCCAAATCAGGGCCACCCCAAACGTGCAGGACAGGAACTGGAATGAGACATAAAGCAGGGACCATACCTGACTTTATGTGCCTTCTGTGCCTGAAGAGGTCATTCTGTGCTCAGGCCAAGCCTGAAGAATATAACTGAAAGTCGAACTCGTTTTGTTAATTCAATACCTGGATGTCTGAGTGTTGCTTCTTGGGCTTTGGACCTTTTTGTTGTCTAACTGTGCTGGATCATGGAAATGTTCAGAGTATCTCAATCAATGGGAGAATCCCAAGTTTTCTTTCTTTTTCTTTTTCTCTTGTGAGTTTTTCTCAAGCTTAACTCTCCTAAATAATAATGACTGGGAAGGAGGACAGTAGACCAGAACAGACATGAAGGAGTTTGGACAACTGTCCTAAATTAGAGGACAGGTTTGCTTTGGAAATCCTGTATGCATCACACTCTGTTACAGAGAGTTGATTTTAACAGTGAATCTCTTGCAGCAGGGTGTCACTTCACTTCCACAGATTACTTGAAATGCTTTATTAATTTGATGACCTTGTAGGCTCTCAGAAAAAGCCATTTCTCAGTGTTTTGGAGAAAGAGAGTTTCTCTGAGCTAAAGGGACTGTTTTGTTGCTCAGATTTATTGCTTGGCTGACTTAATTCACCATTCAAACATGATGATTTTTAGCTGCTGGGCATTAGCCCTTGCAATGTTGAAACTAATTAACTGCTAGAACTGTTCTTAGTAAAGCTGTTTTCTTACTGGGTTTGTTTGGGGGGGGTTTAATCCATGGAAATAAAGCAAACACAATCCTTGAAACACAGGCTGCATGGATACGGTATCAGCACAGACACAGCTCTGTGCTGAATGACTCTGTGTTACAAACGAAGGAAGGCTGCTGGCTGTCCCTGCTGCTGATGTGACACCATACAGAGGTAAGATGAGAAAAGAGACAACATCTGAAGACAGAGGAAAGGAGGGGTGCCAGAGCCATGACAAAGCAAGAACTCGGAGAACAGCAAGAGGTGTTTCAAATATACAGCTCAGGATCCATAGCCATCAAAGACTTGAGTGGTGGACCTTGCAGGCAGGTGAAGGTCAATGGCTCTGCAGTGAGGGAGTCCTTGCACCTTCCTCCCCTTCCTTCATCCCCACTGCTGCTCTTACAGCCTGTATTTCTGAAAGAACCCTGAACTTCATAGCTCAAATAGATCTTAAGGGCTGTGATGCCTGCTGTCAGGACCTCATCAAAGCCTTGGAGGGAGGAGAGGGAAGGGAAGGGGAGGTCCCTGTCAGGATGCACCTGGCTGCAGGAAGTTAAGTTACTGGTTGTTATCAGAGACTTCTGCTCATCAAAATATTTTCTGGGAAAACTTTATAACCCCTGCAGTATTTCATGGTGATGTCTAAAGACAGCATAAACAAGTCTAGAAGCTCAAGCAGAGAAAAATTCAGTGTCTATATATTCCTTCCTACAGTGTTTTTCCAAAGCACTATTGCCCTGCTCCTTGCTCTGAGTCCATAGGTGTGAATGAAATATAAATCACAGCTGCTAACTGGAAGCAAGGAATCCCCTCACTGGCTCCAGCAAGCTACCCATCTGTCTTTGTTCCTGGCAGTTTCACTACCTTTATCATCATTTTTAAATGCAGAGCTGCAAATACCATTAGTGGTCACAAAGAATGGCAATTTCTTGGGATGCCTCAACCACAGTAACCTCCTTGACTGGCAACAGGGAGCACCACGCCAGTCTTTCTCCTGTGAATTTGGGCTGGGAGTGTCAGCTTCAGCTATCAATTCACCTCCATCTGATTATATTCTTCCCTTCATTTCATTTCAGATGTTTCCAGGATTTCCAGCCTTCTTCTGAAGCCTCATGGTCTAATTGCTCATCCCTGAAACATAGGAATATAGAGCAGCATCTCTGGGTGTGTGATCAAGGAAATCTTATGTCACTTGATTTGCTCTGAATAGAGGGGAAAATGCAGAGGATCAGCTGCATCTGAGAGAGGAGACCTCTGCTTCCCACAAACGCTGGTGGAGCTCACCTGGCATTGGCCATTTGGGGGGAACTCCAAAAGGACCATGAGGTTTTTTTGTCTGCTAGTTCTCTAGGTGAAGTAAGAGGACAGTTGGTGAAGGTTTGTCATGGAGGGCAGTTGTACAAGAGAAAAGAGGATTTGCTGTCTGAGAGAGTCCAAGATAGCACCTTGGAATAGTTTGTACTGATAAGCTGCCCCACCTTTTAGCTCTCAGACAAACCATGTTCCAGCATCCTCTGGCCTGGGAAGGTGACCTAAGAGGCAGGACAGAACACAGTCAGGATGTGAGTGGGACAGTGCTGAGCGCTGAGCATGACCCCCCAGCATAAAGCCAATGGGGGAGACCAATTCTCTTCAGTCCCTGACGTTTCTCTGTGTTCCAGTGAAGCCACCCCTGGAAGGAAGCACACATGTGGTTCCACGTGCCTTGTCACTTACCAGCCATCCCTGCTGGTCTCTCTGTGCCAGTGAGCACCCGCGCTTTGCTTCCCATTAGAACTGTCCTCGGAGCATCTCAGCAAAGGGCCAAGTGTATCTTTGCTGCCACTCTCATCTCTGCAGCCCAAGGCTTTTGGCTTGTTTAGCTGAAAAGGGGCCTGGGTCAAGGTTTTTAGGTGCCAAGCTGAATTCAAACAGCAAAAACACGCAGGTGAGCTCAGAGCCAGGATGTGAGCTGACAGTGGCACCGGCAGCAGGGGCAGTACCGTGCCAGGGAACAGGGAAATGCCAACACCACAGCGGGATGCTGGTGGCGGATGGGATGGAAAGCTGTGGGGTCCCTCTAGTGCAGCTGTTGGGTGGTGGGGACACATCTCAGCCAGGCAGCAGTGCCCAGGACAGGGCCGGGAAGGAGCTCCTCGCCTGGAGCCCCGCGAAGCCCCCCGGTACCGCTAGAGGCAGCTCTTGTTTTGTTTTGAACTCGGAGGAAGCAGCCGGTGCCGTGCCCAGGGACCGCGCTGCGGTCGGGAGGGATGGATGGATGGATGGATGGATGGATGGATGGATGGATGGATGGATGGATGGATGGATGGATGGAGCTGCTCCCGCCTGCCCTGAGACAGCTCTGCCTCCACTGAGGACCCACAGCCCCTCGCCACAGCCCCCCGGGGTCCCGGAGCCCAGTCAGCAGCGGCTTTCCTCCCTGGTGGCAAATACAGCGTGTTAGAGCCTGAGTGGGCGAAGGGACCCTCAGCACCGTGTGGGGCAGTGTGAGCCCAGGGGAGAAGGGGTTGTAAGGACACGGGGGGCTCGGGGGGCTGAAGGCGGCTCCTGGGAGCAGCGATGTCGCAGGGAGGATCTGGAACGAGCCCTGTGTGCCCCCGTCCTGCCCGCACCGACAGCAATTCCCACCGCTGGCATCCTGCAGCAGGAAGGGTGGGAGATGAAAGCCAAGAAGGAACGGATTTGCTTCGTCCTTCTTTCTTTGTAGATTAACAGATCCAGCTCTGACTGAGGGATTTAGTGATTACAGTGACTTAATTGCATGGGGAAAACATTTCCTAGCAATTCCTTACGTGCCCGCCTTGGCTCGCCGGGTGTTTTCCTTTCGCACCGCTACCGCCCGCCGTGGCACGGTGCCCTGGCACTCGGGGACACCGCCGGCCCCAGGGAAGGGCAGTCACAGCCTGGGTGGCACAAGCCCTGCCAGACGGATGCTACCTGCAGATACTCTGCTGCCTGCTGTGTGCCCGGGGAAGCCCTGGAGGGGCCGCATCCACTCGCCCACCCTCCGCTTGGCTCAGGCAGCCAGGCAAATCCTTGGTGGCCAGGGGGCCCTTGGCGGCCACCCACCCCTCTCTGCCACCCCGGGTTCAGCCTGGGTGAATTCCAGCATTGCTCTTTTCATTTCAGTGCAGCAGGAGAAGAGGCTTTTGGTCACCTTAAAGGAATAAACGATGCATAAAAATATTTGATCAATTAAGCCAAATGATTTGGCAAGCACAGGCTCCCGCTGTACCCATCCTCCTCACAATTGCCTCATTATCCAGCCCTAAATCAAGCTGTCACCGCTTTTTTTGGCTTGGGGGGAGAGGGAGGGAGAGAGGGAGGGAAGCGGGGAGCTGCTTTCCAGTCTTCACCTCCAAAACAGAAAATCCTGAGCAGGGAGCGGGTCAGTGAGTCACCGAGAGCATCCTCCCGCCCACCTTCCCCCGCCGCTCGCTCCCGACCCGCCTGCGCTGCTGCTCCTCATTAATTCGATCGTGGAGCCGGGAGCGGGATGCGCTCGCAGGGGCCCGAGCGAGCTGGTGCGGAGGCTTCGAGTTCCAACCCGGCGCTGCCTGGGACCGGAGATGCCTCTAAGTGCCATTCCCAAAGCCACTGACTTGGTCGCTTGCTGCTGCCTGGGAAGCATCAGCATCTCGGGAAGGGGACACGTCTCATCAGCGGGGCAGGAAGGTCTGGGGGTGACCCAGAGAGCGGATCTCCTCTCTCCTCGGGTGCCAAAATCTAGAGGGCTCGGATCCTGCTTGCTTCTGTTCCTGCCACATGCAACAAGTGTTTCGTGATCCTCCTCTTGCCTTAGCTGGGACCAAGGGCCACTGGAGCCCCCCACCTATGGGCACACCTACACTGTACTATCAGATTGGCCTCTTTTCACAAGAAAACCAGGGGGGGATTACATGAAGATGGTCTCGATACAAGCAGGTCCTAGAGGGATTCTGTGTGGGTGCATGAGCCCCAGACATGGAGTCTTTTGATTTTTGTAGGTCAAGAGAGAAGCTAAGTCTGTCTCTTTGGAAGCCTCGAGGTTTCACAAGCCCTGGAGAAATCACCTGAGGACGTGTTTCTTATATCTTCAGAACAATAGAACATCCCTCACCCTAAACACAGGGAATCCCGTCTCAGAAAGCGTCCTCCTCACCCTCTCCCCCTCTCTAGGTTACATCCTGGATGCTGTGCCAGACCTGTCTGATACCACAAGTCTGAGCAATTCATTATTCATATTAATTATTTTATCAATAAATTAATTAAAGACTCGTTGATTCACTCGGCTGATCCAGTGAAGCAGCTGCAAACTCATCTGCTCATGGGAGCACAGCCAGGCTGACAGAGCATCCCCTTATGCTGCCACCCCTGCAGACAGACAGTCCACACCAGACCCTTCCACCCAAGAAAACCTTCAACCCAAGAAGTATAAAGAGGGGACCATGTGGCATAAACACAGACCTTTGTGTACAAAACTGCTCTGGATGGAGTTAACAAAAATTGCATCATTTTCTCCTGCCTAGGCAGCATCCCAGCAGGCAGGACAGGGCAGGGATGCTGGTTCTGGTGGGCAGGCTGTGGCCTCACTCATCCCTGTGATGCTGAACCTGCCACCAGATTGGGTCGACGCTGGGTTGCTGATGCTGGAGTGACAACTCGTGTGGGTGCCACGTTCAATCCACACTGTTTAGTTTCTGTGCCTTTTAAAGGTTGTCAAAACATGAGATGCTCCTGCTGCTTTCACAGCCTTGCTAATTGGCTGCAAAAAGCAGATTTCTGTTCAACTTGCAGCTACTTGTGAACTTTGAACTTGCCTTTAATATCCAATTCCTGTGAGTTTTTTCTCCCCTCCCCTCCCCTTGCAGAGCTGTGAAGCAGCACAAGCAACAACTCCCTCCCACAGTTCTCCTTGGAGGACCAAGGGCAGTTCACACACCCTGCAGGGGTCCCACAAGGGCTCTTCTGATCCCATGCTGTTCACCCTGGGCTCCTCTAGCCTCTGGAACCTCTGCAAACAGAGGACTGGGGAGCACATGCCAACTCATCACCTGGAGCCTGCAAGCAAGACCTTCTCTGGGGAGCACCCCTTGGGCTGCACCTTCAGCAGATGTTACGGTGTCTCCAGCCCTTCCCATTCCAGCCTCATTGTATTCCCTTCTCCCTACTCTAGTGACTGTTCATTCCCCCTGACAAGCCCCTTTGATCACACAGA
This sequence comes from Xenops minutus, assembly GCA_035221455.1. Lineage (NCBI taxonomy): Eukaryota > Metazoa > Chordata > Aves > Passeriformes > Furnariidae > Xenops > Xenops minutus. The sequence goes on from JAWWEE010000025.1 coordinate 12,615,707, forward strand.
TGTTGGTGCTCCATGTGGGTGCTCTGGGTGCTGAGTGAAACACCTGCATGAGTCACAGTGATCTCTCTCTGCCTGTCCTGCACCAATCCCTGTGCTCTCTACCTGTCCTGCACCCCCCTCCATGAAGTCATTTCTGCAGCTCAGGTGTTCTCAGCCTATTTTCCAGCTCTGTTGAAGCTGTGAACAGTTTGAGCTTCACAGCAGGGCTGGAGCCTTCCTGACAATGCACAACTGGCAGGCTCTGGTTTTCCTCAGATGAGGCCAAACAGGAGCTCTGGAAAAGCCCAGCAGAATCCAGCAGCAGCTGGAGAAGGGCTGATGAGCTGAGACAACTCCAGGCTCCAACTGCAATCCTCTGCAAACCACATTACAAGACTGGCCCTGGCCCAGCCCCTCGGCAGCAGTGATGTGAGGAGGAATGGGGGAGCTGGACAAAGCCCCCTGACCCCTCTCTCTCAACCCTGAGCTTGCACTAATGAAAATCCAGGCAGTGTCCACGTGTGCAATGCCAGGAGGACAAACCCACATGGGCAGTGCCTGAACCAACACACACTCAGAGCTGAAGTCCTTGCCAAGCCCCTGTTGCTCAAGAAAACGAGCCTGAGTGTGCAAGGAGCTACTTGCCAGAGCAGAAAACATCAATCTCCGGCACATCCTTCACTCAACAGATGTTCCAGGTCCTGCTAAGCTGCAAAAAGATGGCCAAGAGGCCCTGATGGGTGCAGATGGGCTCAGCTCCAGTAGTCATCACTAACAACCCAAAATACACCGACCATTGTGAGCCACAAAACCAACCTGCTGCTGGGCAGGGGCTGGGTCCAGCACTGGAGGCTGCTGGGCACAGGGGAGCAGGAGCTGGACTTGCATGAAAAATCATGGCAAAAGCACCCACAATGGGGAGCAGTTGGAGCAACAATTTGGGGTTTCTACATTACTTGGTAATTTCAGATCACAGATGGAAATATCCAAGAGAAGCATCTCGTAAATCACACAGTCTGTGGTTTTTCCCTTTCCTCCTGCTGTGTTATGACGGAAAATTGCAGACAGTGTTTCCAAAAGTCATGAAATACTGTGCAGGCCCTGGCAAGTTCACATCCAGCTGAAGCAAACTGCACTCCAACTTCCAGCTTGCCTCCAAAAAGGTCACCAAACCCAACAGCTGCCTTTTGCTGACTGGAATTTGCACCTTTTCCCCAGATCACTGGGCTGGTCTCACCCCTTTCACACCATCATTGATTTATCATTGCTCTCGTGCCACCCTTGCATCCCTCGAACACAACTCAGACTGGGGGATTTCTGATAGGAAACATGGCAAAAAAGGGCATGGGCAGGAGGCTTTGAGAGAAAGAAAGAGGTATTTTTTTAATATGATTTCCCTGTAAAAAGAGAGAAGACAGGGGCTTTGCTAAAAATTGCCAATGCATTTCCTGGAAAGAGAAGATTCTCGGGCCCAGAAGTTCATCTCTGCTGCTGCCTCCCTCTGTGGCCAGGACAAAGCATGGGGAGTGCCACAGCAGAGACACACAATAGCAGTTTGTGCCATGGCTCTGCTTTCAGAGCCACGTTCTCCTCCTGCTCAGCCCCAGCAGCACAGTGGTAAAATGTCACCATCCTTCCCCTGGAGCTGCCCCACTTCCTCTCACCCCTCCCTGTGCCCGGGGGCCACCCAGTTTACTCACAAGACTCAGGACCAGCATTGTCCCATTGACTGGGAACAGCAGCATCTTCGTATCACAGCCCAGGACACACTGGAGTTCAGGATGTGGCCCCTTAATTACCCTGGAGCTATGCTAATGGCTTTCTATTTTAATTACATGGAAGTCTAAACATGCTGCAGGCTCTGGCTAATGCTGCACGGCACAGAAGAAGGCCTGTGCATCACTGACAGCTTATTTTTTTTGCATAATAAAGGTAAAGTGACACTAGGGACATGTGTCTTTTATGATCAGAGGTCAGCAGCCTGCAGGTCCTGAGAGCCATGAGTGGGAGGGGAGAGAGAGGGAAGGAAGGCAAAGTAAACAGATAAATCCCTGGAACATATGGCCTGTGCTTGGTATCTTTACGCATGAGGCACCCCACTTAATAAAAGTTTAGGATGGAAAAGCCAAATAAAATTGATAATCTGCCCAGGGAGGGTGATTCAGATGAAGTAAGCACATTACAAGGGGGTGACTGATTTACAATTTTCTTCTATTTGCAGTTTTATGACTATTACAGTTATTCTTGTGAATATAATTCATTACTGTGCTATTATTCCCAGAAGTGGAAATCAAAGGTTTATCAGCCGACACCGGCAAGCATGAAATACTGCCCCAACACACAGCTCTGTGCTGCAATCAAAGCTCAAAACCAACCGAGGAGGCAGGAGCTGAGCACTCCCCTCTCCCTATCCCCAGGTCCCTCCTGGGATGAGGGCAGGGACAGGCAGCTCAAAGCCAGCAGCATCTCCCAGCTGGCCAGGGAGGAGATGGTGAACCACACAGTCACCTGTGTGACTGGGATCTCACCCTCCAAAAGGCAATGGACACAGGAGTGGCTCAGTTATTTGGAAAAAATTAGCACAGTCTTGTGCACTGGTGGGCAGCTCTGGCCAGGCATAGGCAGAGGGGACCTACAGGAGCCAGGTACCAAAGAAATGGGCTAAACTGGAGTTTATCCAACCTAAAAAGCAGTGAAGAGTACTGAAATGTACATTATGCTGCTGCTCAGTGGGTACCTGGTTCTATAGCCCACATTTAACAAAAAAGCAATCATTTCTGTGGCAAGGTTTCTCCAGCTGCTGTTGAAGCCCAGCCCCAGCCAGCTGCTGGTGCAGGTCCATGGCACAGCCCTCCCTGGCTGCATCCTGTGGGCTTTCAGGCTTTGTCATTCCTGCACACCAACCTCAGCTGTGAAAACCAAGAGAAACCTCTTCCAGCCTCCCTTTCCTCCTCTTTTCGACAAGTTTTTGTCTGAAGAGCCACCCTTTGCTTTCCCGTGTTTGGGTCCCTGACAGACCCTCATCCCAAAGGCTTCCTTGCAGCACTCCAGATACTCCTGACCTTCTGCTCCAGCACCAATAGATATCAGCTCTTGATTAAACAGTCCTCCTGAAGCTGATGGCAAAGAGAGCCCTCCAGTGATATAGAGACCCTGCAATAATCCCTGGTGAATGTGGAGATGAGAAAGAAGAGGGGAGAGAAGAGAGTGGAGAGGAGTTAGAGCCCAAGATCAGCGTATTTGGGTGGGATCAAGAGCCCTTTCAGCCCAGCATCCCCAGTGCTGGTTCTGGCCAAGCCTGGTTGTGTTATGGAGGGAACAGATAGTATTGAGGGATGTTTCCCTGGCATCCACCCATTTGTCTCACAGAGCTTGTCTCAGTGCTTAATAGATATTGATGGATTTTTTTTTTCTTCCTAGAATTTGTCTAATCACTTTCTGAATCCTTGTAAAGTTTTGGCATTTACAGTATCTTTTGGTAATTAGTCTCCAGCTGAAGGACATGCTGTGGGAGAAGGTTTGTGTGCTTTCAAAGCCTTGGTTCAGGTGCTGGGATCTAAGTGGTTTCTGATGATGGGAAACACAAACACAGAAGTAAAGAATTTACTCCTCATCACTACAAAGTGCACAAAGTGGGAGCAGAGTCTCTGAAGTCTGGATTTCTTAAAAGGAAAAAAGCTGTCACCAGCTGCATTGTCAGAGTCTGTCCTCAGCCCTTTGCCCTCTCCCTGGAAGTGGCACATCCTGGAGCAGCTGAAAACAAGCCACCAGGATGAGCCACAGTTGCTATTTAACTGCTTTAGATCAGGGGAAAGCCTTCAAAGCCACACTTTAACAAACATGCCCATTGCCCTGGAGTGAGCTGAGTCTCTGCCTGTGTTCAAAGTGAAGCACATGTCAGGTGCACTGCTGAGAAGTTTGGCGAGGCCAAGAGCTGCAACAGAGAGACATGACCAGAGCAGCAAAGGCTCAGCATAATGACAGCCCCTCCTGTGGCACCTTGGACTGGCAGTGCCAGCCCAGGCTGCTCTTTCCCATCCCATCACCACAGCCAAGCACCAGGCTGGGACTCTCCTTGGCTTCCCCAGTGCCAGTGGCACAGCAGCTTCCAGCCAGCATTCCGTGCAGAAGCAGCTCCAACTGGACATGCGCAAAATAAATCCCATTAAGCTGCAAACGGCATGAAGGAAAGGCAAATCAGCTGCAGCAATAACTGTGAACTTTCCCTGCCAGAGGCTGGGGACAGGGTGCAGTGGGGCCCTCAAAGCACCCGGCGGGGACACGGCTCCAGACTGAGCTAATGGCACATGTGTGGCCGAGGGACTTCAGCATCATGGTTAATTGTGATGAGCAATAAAATTCCAGCTGGGGATGAAGGTCCCAGTGCCTGCCAATTAGTCCTGGCATCCTGAAGACAGGCTGTAATGGGATTATTGAACCAGTCCTATTATGCACTAAAGTGTTCGGGGGAGCTCGCCGCTGTGCCGCTGGGGAGCTGCTGCGAGCAGAGGGAGCACAGCACGTGTGGGGAAGGGCTGTGTGGGGAGCAGGGAGGGGAACCAGGCACCCACCCACCCTTCCCACAGAAAATAAGCACTTTTCTCACTCCCTGGCTTAAACACTCATCATGCCAAAGGGGTTTGAGTCAGTGAATCTGGGCAGTGACCAAGATTTTGCTGTTTAAGATTAAAATGGATTTGTTTTCTCTCTTGAACAACAAACCCAAAGAAGCCGCATCAGCCCCCAGCTAAGAATATTTAAAAGGCCACACTGATGCAAGAAGCTGTTTCCTTGGCCATCTTGCTATAAAGGCAGGTATCTGTGATTTGGAGCTTTTTCCTTGGCAGTCCTGATGAGATTTCGTGTTTATAACATTACGATTCAGGGCATGAGGATGGGCTCAGCCTGCCAAAGGAGCCACTTACTGTCTCCACCTCACATAAGACATTTGGAACCGGTGGGTTCACCACAGCAGACAATGCAGAAAGCATCCTGCAGACTCCTCATCTCAGCACCTGCCAAAAATTCCTGACCCTCCGGCTCTGCTTGCTGCAAATGTTGCTGAAGAGATCTCTCTCTGATGGGGAAAAGACCAGATCTGCTGTTTAGATGACGGCAACCCTGGCAAACCTTCAGCGTGGAGAGGTGCAGATGTGCCTGTTGGGAGTGCTGCCTCTCTCAGTGCCTCCCAGGAGGGTGCCCCTGGCAGCTCAGAGACAGGGACCACATCTGGGTGTGCGCTGGTACCACAGCCCACGTGGTGCCACCCTCAACCTGTCCTGGAGCTCTGAAGCCAGAGAGCCCCTGCTCTGGTCTGGAGCTGAGGTCCTCTGAATTGTCACACAGTTCCCATGGCCCCTGTCCCCTCAGTGCCACTGCACACTGGACTTGGCCAAAGAGATTAAGTAATACTTCACTGAGAGAGGTCATCTCCTGCTCGTGGCTCACTCCAAAACATCTCCTCCTCTGGAGCAAGGACCTGGCTGTTGAAGGGGTCTCCCAGTTCTTTGATGGAAGAATCCAGGAGCTTTCTGCTGTGGCTCCAGCCTCTCCACTCAGCCCCATTCCCTTGGCAGCACTGCTCCTGCAGAACTAGGGGCAGGAACCCAGGCAAGCCTGGGATGGTGCCTGCCCCAGGGCAGTGGATCACAGAGTTGAATTAGACACCATTTACTAGGCAATAAAGGGTCAGAGTAAGAGCTAGGAGAGGATGGGTTCTGGGCTGTGTCTGCAGGAAGAATTAGCAGAATGAAAAGCCTTTTGATTATTAGGGCAATATTTAGTGCCTGTGGCTGCAGGAGAGGAAATGCTGCTGCTTTTCCCCCTGCTCGGTGCAGGGCAGAGCCAGGACTTACCCAGCCATGCCCAAGGGCTGCAATGACTTGGTGGAGTGCAGCCACCACAGCTGAGGCTGTGCAGGATCCAGGGAAAGGTTAGGAAAGGTCCTGCTGGCCAGAGCAAGGCTGCTCTGCCCATGCTGAGCTGCAGCCAGTCACTCTTTAAAAACCTTTAAGAAGGTCTCAATTTTATCTCCAATCCATAAGGAGCTTTACTTTTCCGCTTGGGAGCCTGGCATGAGGTGCCTTGAGTTTGGGATTTATTTCACCTCTATAATCCTGAGCAGGCACCACCAGGCTCCCAGGAAGGTCTGCTGAGCCGTTTAACTTCAGCCAGCTCAGACAAGATGATGTGCACATCCCCGGGCCCAGAGAGATACAGGGAAATGCCCTGGGAGCCGCCTGTGACCCTCAACCTGCTCTGCTGTCCCCACGAGGCCAAGCAACACTGACAGTGACAGCCACGCTCCGGACTGACTCTGAATCCATCATTTCCAGTGCATTAATTCCTGCTCATTATTGATCACCTTGTACCACCCTGGGACTGTGCTGTGCTCCACTGGCTGTGAGTTATGAACCCATCAATATCTGGCCTCAGTAAAGGATGTGCCCTCAGGAATCACCCTTCCCTTATGCGAGGAGAGGAGAGGAGAGGAG
>JAWWEE010000025.1:12622279-12647542 GCA_035221455.1 Xenops minutus
GGAGCGGAGAGGAGAGGAGAGGAGAGGAGAGGAGAGGAGAGGAGAGGAGAGGAGAGGGCTCATGAGGTTGCAAATCCTAATGTCTCCGCTGACAGTACTTACCTGCTCCTAAAAGAGCATAGTGTGATTATCACATAGCTAATCACTATAGTGGATTCTGCTATAGGTAGAGCACAGCCCTTTATTCATGCACTCCTGAGGTATTCAGGAATCAGAGAGGAGAAGAACTTGAGGACATATCAGTTTTTATGTTTTTAAAGATTTTAGGGTCAGCAGCCAGGACTTATTGTGAATCACAGGTGCCCTGCAGGGTCTGCTCAATACTCTCAGCAGCCTCATGGAACACGCAGGCAGGAAGAGGACAGGGGGGAGGCTCAATGCTGCAGGGTCTTTCAAAAGAAAACAGTACTTTGATTTATTAAAAATCAGATGCTCAAGGGCTCAGCTCGCACTTAGGACTAGGGTGCAAGAGCCACACATGTGCTGTGAGTGAGTGCCCATGGCTGGGAAATGCTCCAATGGCAGCTTCCCTGGATACTGGAGGAGAAACATCAGAGGATTTGCTCCTCGTGTCCAGGGCAGGAGATGGGCAGCAGCAGGAGCCGTGTCCCATAGGCTGCACTTTGTGCAATTTAAGTGCATTAAAGGACAGAACAGCTGTGGCATCAGCTGCTCTGGCGGCACTGGGAGGGAGGGAGCATTGATCTCTGCCTGGCTGACAGCCTCTGTGACTGGAGGCAACAATTGGAGCATCCCCGAGGAGGACGCAGAGCTGACACATGGCACTAAGGACAGCGGCGGAGGCAAAAAGAGAGGGCTCAGTCTGGGTCACGCCTGTGGTGCTGCACGCTCACAGCTTCACACTGGGGGCCTGAAGTGGAAGGAAACCATGTGCACTGAGGGCCCGGGGGCTGTTGCTTGTGTCCCACAGCACCACAATGGCTCTTGACCCTGAGGAGAGGACACCAGGGTGTCCTCAACCCCCTAATGGTGTCCCCATTCTGAGGAGAAGGAGCAAGAGCTGAACAGGTAAGGAGAGGAGCTGAGGTCAGGCTCAGGAAAAGATCAAGTTGCTCAAGCAGGGTGTGAGCAGAAGCTTTTTGCCCCATTGGATTCCCTCTCATTTGGCTTTGTCTTTTCTCTTACCACTTTTCCTACTGAAGGGCTTTCTGCACAGAGCAGAAAACTCTTCCTAAAACCCTCACCTTGAAATAAAGACACCACCTCCCTGCCACCTGCCTCTAATGGCAAGATGAGCCTGTATTTGAGGATGGATGGCACACAGTTTTTTGTCTATCACGGAGCAAAGGGATGCCAAACATGGAGAGCCAGAACAAGGACACCCAGTGAGACAAGAGCCTTGCGTAAAATTTTGAGTTGTGATGTTTGCTGCACAGATCCCTTGGTTGGAGAAGGGTGATGGGTTTCTTTCTGTTAGAAGGGCTGACGTGTCTTCAGATGACCTGCAGTAAGCTGAGACAAAGGAGGAGACAAGGAGGGCTGGCTCTGCTCTCCTTGGGACAAGCACACTCCTGTAATGCTGCTCCTGGCAGAGCTCACACCCAGCTCAGTGGCTGCTCCATCACAGGACAAAACTGATGTTGCCTTGAGCAGCTCCTCAGCTTTGGACACCTGAGCAAATCCTCCAAGAAAGCAGAAATCCCCACTGTGGGACACCCTGCTGATGGCATGGCTGCATGTTCCAGCTTCCTGTAGGTAATATTAATAATTTTTACTGTATATAATTTTTATGAGCTGCAGACTCAGAAATGCCAGTCTCTTGCCTTTGTCAGAAACCAGAGCAGCTCTGCATATGCATTAAAACCCAGCACACGCACTTTGTCTTAAACCACCTGAACTTCTTGTTCTAGTGCAGTATCTGCCAGCATCCATCTGCCCTGGGAGGTGTTACACAGCATTTCTCTTTGTAAAGCCCCAGTCCCTCAGAGCCTTGTTGCTTTAGATCATATTTCCTCAATAAGACATAAGCTGTTGGCAAAAAAGAGCAAACACACCACAAAAATGACAGGGAGCCTGGAAGCACATATGGAGAAAAGGCAAAGCGAGTTTTGGGCTTCCCATCCATGCTCTCTTGAGTGTCATGCTAAATTCCCAAACTGACTGGAAGCAGAGACATCCAAAGCCCAGATGTTTTGCAGCCAGGCAGTGGGAATTGCTCTTGTCCCCATGCTTTCATCACAACATTTTCATCTTTAGAGGCTCTTAATTAGCTGCTTCATCATTTGCCAAACCATCTTCGGTTTTGCAGGCTGCATGTTGGGATAGGGCCACCCTGGATGCAGAATTCCAGCATCACTATTCCCACAGGACCATTCCAGTTCCCTCTATAACCTTTATGGAAATGCAAAGCAGCACGTCCCTCCAGTCCCCCAATATATTTTCCAAGTCATTTATTTCTAAGAAATTCAGAAGCAGGTTTAAAAATCTCCTTTTCAGTTCCATTGCTCTAAAGCACCAATGCTATAACCAAATGGCAACAGGCTCAAACCTCTGGGCAGGGGCTCCTCCTTTGGGGTGATCCCTTCTGGAGCCAGGCTGCTCCTCAGGGCTGTGATGCTGCTCCCCAAAGCAGCAGGGTCACCTGCAGAGCTCCAGGGAGGCTCAGAGGGAGTTATACTGTGCCCACAGCCTCTGCCAGCCCATGCAGGAGGGGTTGGTGATGTCCCCTTCCCATGAACCTCCAGCTGAGGAGGGAAAGCGCAGGGATGAAGCAGCTCCTAAAACATCAGGGGCTCCCGAGTGACTCAGAGGAGGAGAAGCCAAACAGTGCTTCCTTTATTGATTTATTTATAGAGAATGAGATATTAATGCAAGACCTGTTGTTTGAACAGGTTTCTTCTCACCGTGCTGAGAGAGAAGCCCTGCAGTGTGGGGTGTGTGAGTGTGGAGTGCTAATCCCTGCCTGGTCCCCTTGTCCCCTCCTCGCTCCATCTGTTCCTTCCAATGATTCGCTTTGACTTCTCAACTTCATATTCCCCTTTCCCCACCCTGAGCAGGGGAGTATCTGGCAATTAAAATATTAGCAGGGGGGAAACGTTTCATAATGCACATAATTATTCCTTAGTACAAGGGATTTTAATTGGCTGAACACGCAGAAACCCAAGTTTTGCAGGTTGGACCCCACAGCCTGGTGCTGAGACCTTGCTGGACACCTTCTCCTGCCCCTAATGTGTCTGTGTTGGTCTGTTATTGCTGGGTCAGAGCTTGTGCCTCCAGAATTTCCTGCAGCTTTAGTATTTTTTTTATGGTTTGAGTTTTACAATACACAGGCTTTACAGCAGGATACTTTTTGTGATTTTTTTTTTAACTTGGCTTTGGTTTTTGCTCAGTAGCATAACGAGATGATGGGATTTATGGGCAGCTCTGGGTCGTCTGTTACAGCTTTCCTTAGCAAGATCATCATTTTTGCCACTACCCTTTCTGGCCTTTCTCTCTGGCTTTGCTCATCCCCAAGAGTCACAGCCCACATTAGTCTCCAACTCTTGTTCAAGCAACCCAGGCAGGGATCACACAGGAGCTGTTGTAGCTAAATAAAAGTTTCAAGAGCAGCAGGGTTTTAAAAGTCTGCTGAGCTATTTCCACTGTCATCCATTAACACCAGTCTGAGCAAAGCCCTGCTTACTGGGGACAATGGCAGAAAGCATCCTTGGCTGGAGAGCTAAGGACTAACACAGCAATCCTGAACGACTGGCTGGGGAATGAGAAAGCAGCCAAGAACTGCACAAATCCAGGAGCTATAAAATGGGAAAAGGATAAAAAGAACCAGGGTATTATTTCTTAATGATGACAAACTCAGGACTCAGGTGAGGAAGGTGTGAGCCAGCTCTAGTGTGTGCCTGAACTGCTCCAGGAAGAGCTGCCTCATGGCTGAGGTAGCAAAGGCTCCACGCAGATGTGAATTTGGGGCTGTGATCTTAGGGCAGCAGCCATGAATTCTGAGGGATCTCCAGAGGCCACCAAGGATGAACCTTCCTGCAGGCTTCTTATGAAGGGAAGCAAAGAGCATCCTTCAAGAGAGATCATGGTGAGAATTTGGGGAAGTCCTCACCAGGCATCCAGCAGCCTCTTCAGGCTGATCCTGGATCCAGCCCCATCTCAGCAGCAGGACTCTCAATACACAGTCTCAACAGTGTTTTAATGTAAGTGGGCTAATGAGATTCACTCATTAAAAACCCCGCCAACCCGCCCACCCAGCCAGAGTGTGAGGAAGAAGATCCATCAAAAATCTTCATTCCCTTGATTTTGTGGAGTTAACATTTGAGTGTTGTGATTTCCTTCAGCAGGAATGCCAGCCTGGGCACCAAAGGACAAAGGGATGCTGGTACTGCAGCCTTGCTCCTTCAGAATCTCTGCAGGAAGGACAAGAGCCACAGCTCCCTTTTCACGCTCTCATCTCTGACAGCTTGCAGAGATGAAGACATTTCAATGCTTTTGCTTACACTTTGCAAATATTGCCCCACATGTTTGGCCAAATACTGGATTTTTTCCCCTCGAGGGAAAAATCCCAGTTGCAATGTTGTGTGTGACAGTGCTAAGACACGCAGAGACTGGGAATATTCCTTACAAGAGTGTGTTTCCTAGGGCTATGTTTTAGTTTAGCAAGTATAAGATCATTATCTTGTGAGTCCTTCCCTGGAAAAGACCAGGGAGGAGTCCCTGGGTGTTTTACAGGAGTGGCACAGCCCCTGGCAGGCAGCCTGCAGGCAGGACTGACCCTGTGTGGGATGGAGCAGCTTTGCCCAGCCTCCTCATGGGCTTCTCCAAGCTCTGTTCCCTCCAATGTCACTTCTACCACTAAAATCTCCCTCCTTACCACCAAAAAAACCCGCAACCTCCACCCCCCAAAAAAACCCCCAACATAACGAAAGGAGGAATTTCTAGAGGATCCGATTGCCTAGCCATGGAAAGCCTTTCCCATAGCAGGAGTCCTCCTCCTCACAGCAGACAGGGCATGGCAGGGCTGATTCTGCCCTCCAGCAAGGTCAGAAATTGCTCACTGGGCAGTGTAAATATCACAGCAGTGTTATCTTCCATGTCTAAGTGCCCTGTCCACTCCCTGCTACTTTCCTGTGGTGCTGTACACAAGCAAACTGGAGCCCAGAACCCTGAAGCCAATGCAGCCGAACTGTCAAGAGTTTTCAAGGAAAAGTGAAAAATAAGGTGAGTTAAATTCATGCTTTCTGTGCTCCTTAAGCCCAGCTGGGCTCAGCTCTGCAGGGCTGGGGCTCAGCTGGGCCAAACCAAAGTGAGCACAAGCCAGGATGGAGTGGATGAGCAGGGCTTTTCTCCAGAGACAGCCCTAGAGGCATGGCCAAGGTGGTGAGTGCAGACCCTTGACTTTGCAATGCCAGAGAGCTGGGTCTTCAGGGACATAATAGACACAGATCCCTGGGGATGGTCACCATGGACTCTCATAGCCATCCATCATTGGAAGCAGTCTGTGCTGGCAGCAGGGTGAGCATCCCCATGTGCTGACCACAGGGCTTCCCGATGGCCAAGGTCTCTTAGGAGCCACTGCAGAGGCACACATGGCCTTAGTGGGCTGGACAGACTTTGCCACAGCTCCTAAGCCAAGGAAAAGTAAAAGGGTTCCATTTGGAGCAAGGAAGGTTGAGGGGAGACGCTGGGATATTAATCCCAGCTCCAAGAGCAGGGGAAATGGAAGGGATTAAGAACAGAGGAGACAAATGTTGATCAGCAATGGCACTGAGAGAGCTGGTGCTGTCCCAGAGCTAGGAGGGGTGACTGCTAGGGATCCTTTCCTATGAAACAGGCCTGTGGAAAACAAAAATAACTCTAGTCATCTAAGATTCACCAGCACCACATAACCTACATCAGCAAGGCATTATCCCCTCATTACAAAGCCTCCCTCCCCAGAACTGCAACCAGCCAGGCTGCCAAGACATTCCATTGTATTTGGGATGAGATTGAGAAATCTTGTACGATTTCCCTGCAAGGGACAAAGCAAGTAGGGCTGTTTTTTTTGGAAGAGCCACAATAAATGCCAGAGGAGGAGGGAGCCAGTCTTTGCCGGCGCTGGGAGATGCAAAGCAGGAGCGAGGGATGCTGATGGAGCACAGCCAAGGCCATCTCCTCCCCACGCCAGGTGTCTGCAGGACACAGCTGCTGCAGGACCAACGCCAGCCTTGGACTGGTGCAGTGCAACTCAAATCCAACCCGTTAAGCAGGGAGAAATGATACCAGGAAAATGACACTTCCAGCTTTAGCGGAGAGTGTGCTGGAGTTCACAGAGAGATGAAATCTCAAAGGGGTGCTTGCTATCAGCAATCACAAAAAGAGGGGCAAGGATGTGGGGTAGAAGCAGAGCTGCAGACGCTGGTAAGGAAACTTCCACAGCTCAGTATTCCTCTTTCTGAAACTGCTGGAGGACTCAGTGTGATCTGGGCATCTCTGTCCTTCATCCCACAGGAGACTAATAGCAGCTCCAGGAGGAACAATGTCTGTCCTCTGTAGCTGGTGGTCAAAATAATAATAAAAAAAGAGAGGCAGAAAGCAATTGAAGCCCAGGAGAGTGAGGTGAATTTCATACCTGGTAGGAATTTCCCATGGGAACAGTTTGCTGGCTGTAATGCCACTCTCATAAAAATGAAAATTTTTCCCTTGGGAATATTTCAAGATTGATGAAAAATTATGAGTTCCCTCTGGGAGAAAGGGTGGGAGAACCGGAGACATTCGCCACAGTCCCATTTCTGCCTTCAGGGAGAAAACAAAATTTATGGGCACTGGTTGAGCAGTCACATGTTGAGCTGAGAAACCCCACAGAGTTCTCCTAAAGCTTTTTCCACATGTATTGAATATTTCCTCCCACAGAAAAAAAAAAAAATCTGATATTGCATTTTGCTCCAATTCAGGTGAAAAAATGGCTCCAAAATACCATTCTTGAGCATGGGATGGGATATCATTTTCCAGCTGGCAGCAACTGCCTTTCATCAGCAAAACCTGTGCTCTTTGCAACTTGCACTGCCCAAACTGCCCCAGTGTCACCAGTTTAATTAGCTGCTGTCCCCAGTGTTTGTGGCTCAGCTTAACTTCCTGTGACCAACCCTGCTGTGCTGGCCAAGCTGCACTCTTGCTTGCACTGGGGAGAAATCACTGCCTTTCCCTGTGTTCTTCCCCCAGGACTTCATGCCTGGCAGAAATCAAAATTTGGAAGCTGGGCCCAGGTGGGTTCACATATGCCATAGTCACTCAATCTTGTCTTTTCTCTACTGAGGAAAATAGGAAAAAAGAGACCTAAGGGAAATGAATCCTCCACTGAGCCTTGACACGCAGCTTTCCAGGCTGCTGAAGTCTGCCTGGGAGTGAGATCAATACGCTCCATGGGCACTCATGGAGTTCAAGAGCATCCTCACCGGATGCAGGAAGGTGCAGAGAGGGGGCAGGAGGGCCACATGGGGCAGAAAACACAAAGACAGGCTGACAAAACTCGGCTTCAGGCTCAAAGAGATAATGGGAGCAAAGAAATAATGGGAAAAGTGATGCCAAGGAAGGGAGGTGTCTGTTGTTCATCCTCTGCTGGTTGGGACAAGGTGGGATGGGCTGAAACAGCAGCAAGAACATTTAGGTTTAGATAACAGGGAAACCCTTCAAGGGCAGCAATTAAACATGGGGCAGGTTGGTCAGGGAGAAGGCAGGCACACTGTCACAGTGAAGAGCAGACCAGATGCAGTTTCCATCTCTGGGCAGATGCAGACCGAGATGTTCCTGTCTGGACACGGGGCTCTGGAGTAGACAAAATCTGAGGTTTCAGTGGCTCCATTTTCTGCTGGCCCAGCCTGGGCCAGACCCTTCCTGACTTCCCGGGGGAATACATTTACAGCCATTTTTTGTCACTTTGCCCCTTGTTTTCACTAATAACAGCAGTACTCAGCCATGGCTTGGGCACCCACATGGGGTCCCATGGAGGGAACTGGATTTACTGAGCTGCATCCCTGTGTGAGCTGAGGGGCTGGCAGCATGCATGGCTGGGTGCAGCAAGTGGGGGCCAGGACATCTGCTTGCAAATTTTGCACAGGCTCACACAGCAGAAGGGACTGGGAAAATACCTCAGAAAGGTTTGTTGAAGTAACAGTTTTCTCGTTTGGCTTCATCAGCTGGATCAGGAATCTTGACTGGTATCTCAGAGCACTAAAGTGATCTCTTTCCCTTTGGATACATGATCAGGGACTTCTCCAAAAAAGACAGCAGACAGACAATATGTTTTCTGTGAAGAAGAGATGTAGCACCAATGGGCTGCACTGTATCTGCCAGACTGATGTGTATTTCCCTGCATCCCACAGCCACATCCTCCTCCTTTCCTGGCGTTCAGACACCAGTCAAACCTGCTCCATCCACAGCAAAACCCCTTCCCCATGGCAATCAGCAGCAGTGAACTCAGGGACAGGGTTTCATCTCGCTCTCAGGGTGGAAGAGGGGAGCAGGAGGGATACACAGGAGGGGGTAACCCTGCTGCTATGGAGTTTACCAGCCTTTTATGGTATCTGATTTTTGTCATCTGCAAAGCTACCAGCTGAAAACGTCAAATTAGTGCTGTTAGTCCACTGCGCAGCTCTTATCTGTGTCTCTCAGGATGGAAGACACTTCAAGATGATTATTGTTCCCCACTGCTTCTGAAATGAAATTGGCCCTCCCAGAGCGCTAAAAGGGAACCGAGAAATTGTTTGCCTGAATTTGCATGAAAAGCCCTGGAGATGTAATGAAAGGGGGTGACAAGCCTAGTGTCACCTTCTGCCAGCTAAATGACAGAAGAAAAAATTTCCTTTGTGTTTCTGCTTCGTTTTAGGGCCTTGATTCCCTTTCCTGCCCTCTTTTCCCCCCTTCCCGTCCCCAAGCTCCTGAGCCCTCCACATCTGCCTGCCCCATGACTGACATGGGGGCTGCCTGCTTTGGAGTCTGGATGATATTCTGCCACCTGAGGAAGTATGGCCTGTACCCCATGGAGACATGAACCCTATCCCCAGCACCACCACAATATCTGTGTGCCCAGGGCACAGCTTTCACACCTTCAGACCAGGCAAAAATTGGCCCCCCCCTCTTCTAGAACATCCTATCCTGCTGTATCTTTTCCCCAGTTTAGGAAGTCCTGCCCATTGGAAAGAGGTGCAGTGGCACAACTGCAAGTCCCAGCAATTGCAGCTTGGTATTTTCTTTCTGATCCAGCTACTTGGCTATGAGTAAACAAGGAAACACACTCCTGCAGGACAAACAGATGGCTGTGTGCTTCCAGGGCTCCTCCCAATTGCCATAGGATTGCCAACCCAAACCTGCAACACCCCGGATGGGGCAGGAGCTTAATGATGGGGCTTTGCTGGTGAAAAACCCACAGCATCAAGGCAGGCACTTCTGGAGGGTGTCTGGGGAGAGGTTCCTCGCTGGGCTGACAGCAGCATTTCATCAGCCAGCTCCTGCAGTGCCCAGATGGGACTCCAGATCCAAGGGTTCACCCAAGCGTGCTCGTGCATGTGTGTGTGTGCTTGCCCACACTGGGCAGCAGGCAGGCTGTGCAGGCAGCTGGCTCAGGGGGAGCTGCAGCCAGCTTCCAGTAGGGAATTTGCTCATAAGTCATTTTTGTGAAATTGTTAGTTCCCACCAGCCTTGTGGTGTCTGCTGCCTTCTTCCTCCAGGGTTGGTTATCCCTGCCCTATGGCTTTCCTTCATACTGGGAGCACCTACTTAGATTTCACACTTGTGGAGAAGGCCTGGAAATAATGATGCAAACAGGCATGAAAGCTCAGAAACCCAAAGGAGAATACTGAGAGCACAGCAAATGTGAATAAAAGGTAGAAACTCATGATTTGTTTGGATTGAGAGAGGAGAAAAAGTCTCTGCCTTGCTTTATTGTGGTAGTGCTGAGCCATCTCCTCCCTGAGAATTATGGAAGCTGCTTTCTGAGACTCCAGCCCCTTTGGCTCCTCTGTTCCCAAAAACTTCATCCCATATGGGTCTTCCCATGCCAGAGTGTCTCCAGCCAAAGGACTGCTCAAGCATCAGTACAAGTGCCTGTATGGGTGGAAATGCCTGGAGGTATGGGGAGGAACTGTGCTGCAGAGACCTTAATCCATATTTTTTCTCTTTTAATCCATACACAAGGAAATGTCATGGAGGAAGGATCAGCACAGCTGGAGTCTCTCCCTCAGTTTTCTTCCCCTTTCTGCAGGAGGCGAGGCAGACATCAGCCCCTGCTCACCAGATGAGTGGGAATGACTGCTTCAAAGATGGACACTCCAGCAGTGAACCCCAAAACTGTCCCCAGGGCAATGCCAAGAGGTGCTTCCAGCTCTCTGGGTCAGTCCCACAGGATTTGCCCCATCACCACAGCACCACAGCCTCAAAACCCTTTCTTCTTGGTCAGTAAATTTGTCCCCGCTGTGCCCAGCCCTGGGGAACCAAAGCCACTGTCACTTCCCTGAACCAAGTTACTGTCCTCAGGTTCTTGTGGCAAATGAAAAAAAAAAAAAAAAACAAAACCACAAATGGGTTTTGGGATACTGTGGTTTAAAAAGCATGGTGAGAGTTAGGGCTGAGAGATTAGACCAGGTGGATGTATGTGCAATGCTCTGCTTGTCAGCTTTAATGGCAGGCTCAGAAGGCAAGAGCACTGGACGACTTTACCAGCTGCAGAAGAGCTTTTTGGGGTGATGTGACACTATGGCTCATGGAGGACACAAATCAGTCCTGCCACAGGTCTGCATTTAGTGTATTTAATCCCAGCACCTCGCAGGCTGCAGCTCTGTGAAGGACACAGCCGAGTCTGCCAGCCCACAGACGTTCCCATTTCTCCATCACCCTGCCTGGCCAGTATTTTTGCATCAACCTCCACATTGGTTTGGGGAGCTCTAAAAGGGCTTTAAAGCACAGCAGCAGTCCCCAGTCCTGGGGGGAGTTTTGCAGGGCTGGCCTGTGGATGTATCATAGCAGGGAGAGGGAAGGGTGAGCACTCTCATTGCAAAGGTCCATTCCTGGGGAAGGAATTCCTGAGCACAGGGGAGTTCTGGGTGATGAAATAAGGTGGAGCAGCCAGCATGTGCTGGGGCATCTCTGAAGGAGTAGAGCTGAAACAGGGCTCACACCATGGGGACCCGGTGGGGCTTTACCACATCCATCACTCTCCCACTCCCTGGCACATCTCCACAGCCCCAGCAGAGCAGAGCCATGCCCTTTCCCAGGCGACCTCTCCCAAGTGCCACACTGGCAGCATCTGCAGCAGGCACAAAGCCCCATGGGGTGTTTCCTCCAGGTCTCTGCCTGCTTTTGACTCCCTGCAGCAGGAAATACAGTCGGAGTCACACCAGTGCCTTTATGCCACTGCTCGGAGAAACCGTGCTGACACATTCTCCCCCTTCCCTATTTTCCCACTTCCAGCAGCGCAGTGGGAGTTTTCTTGCCGCTTCACCTCCCACAGCCCAGCGAAGGTGGGATGTTGTGTAACAGGCACCATCGGGAAGGGAAACTGAGTCATGGCACGGGCAGCTGGGGTCACTGGAGGGGGACAAGGGAGGGCAGTGAGTGACTCTGGCTGGGTCGGGGTTATGTGGCCAGAGGAGCCCACTCAGAACGGGGATTGAGGCTCAGCAGGGACCTCCCTGCGGCAGACCTTGTTGCCATGGTGGGGAATAAACCTGTCTGGAGCAAGAGAGGAAAGTCTGCAAACAGCCATTGCATCCATGGGAAGGCTCATTCACCGCGACTGGCTGAGAGGGGAGAAAATCAGACAAAAAAAATATATGGCTGGGAATTAGGAGGGATCTTTTGAGTCAATAAAGGGATCAAAAAGCCTGGCTACAGAGTGGGAGAAGGAAACTGGCAGGTCAGTGGTGAAATGAAAGCAGTGATTACAATGGAAAATGCATATATGTATATATGGCCAAAGAAAACCAAATAGCAGTCTTTATGTTATGGAAGATGTGAAATGTTAAGAATGTAAAATGCTAAGGATGCAAAAAGCAAGATTAAAATACCAAGGAAGAAGCATGCCTGGAAGGACTAAGGGTAATAAGAAAGAAGTAAAATTTTATTTGTACTATTACAGACAAATGCTTAATAGAGATGGTAAAATTACTAATGATACATAACAGGCAGAAGCAGGCAGCAAATATTTCTGTTTGGTATTTGGAAATGAGCAGGCAGCTATATTTGTCTCACGTCAAGCTGCTGAAGCACTTTCTAGTTCATTAATTATGTGGCCTTATTAAATATCATCTGCCAGGAATAAACACAAGTGAAATGGTAGGCTAGGGTGCCTCAGCTCCATCCCCTGCCTGAGCTGGATCCTGGAGTGAAGCCCGGAGCCAGGGATGCTGCAGGAGGTAAAGGTGAGTTGGCTCCTGGACTGGGGACATGGGGTGACTGAGATCAGAGCTGCCAGCTCAGCCTGGCTTTAATCCTAGACAAAGTAAAAGACAATCTGATGTAAGATTCGATTAATAAAGAATTAAAGCATAGAAATCTAATTAATGCCAGTCCACGTGGTTTATGGAAAACAATGTCTTGTCAAACAAAGCTGGTTTGCTCTGTGACAGGGTGATGTCAGGTTAGTGAAGGTGACTGCATGCTGCACCAGCCCACACTTTGTGAGGGGCCCAGCTCGGAACTGGAGGGTGTCCTGGTCCCCAAAAACTGATGCAATGCCTAGTAGCAAAGGACATGCAGTTCTCCTTCTCTGCACGGGGTGCAAACATATGCTGTCTGCAGGGATTAGAGCTGTGATGATGGAGGTAGAGGAGATCTGTCCACAAGCAGCTGTCCCTCCCCCTGCTTTCCCTTCCCTGCAAACACACATACAGCCAAATTTGTCCCACAAACAAGGAGCAGGGGAAGGGACAGGCATCCGCAGTCATGCCCACTAGTGCCATGCACATCTGGGACTCAGTCTTCATGCCCAGAGTAGTATGAAGCCACACAGGGCTCTGATGGGCACTGCACAGGCATCACTCAAATTCCAGGGGCAGGGGGTTTATCAGGAACTGCATGTTTCTGGCATGCTGCTCATTACTCCACTTTCGCTCTGGAGGAAGAATTACCATTACTAGAAATACAAAGGTGTGCTACACCAGCTGGTCCCAAAGCATCTGTCGCATCACCTTGAGGTGCAGCACCAGAGGGGGACTGAGAGAGCTGCTCACAGGGCAGCACAGGCTAGAAAAGCCCCTTTATTGATGGAAAGGGAAAGGAGAGAATGGCTTCTCTTCAAGGCACATGAGCAGAAGCAAAGAGGGAAAAATCATGGAGGTCTCAGTACCCTGGTGCATTCTGGTGCCATGAGCCTGGCTGGCCATGAGCCCCAACAAGGCCCCGTCCCTGTGCAGATGTCCCCTCCCTGGGGACCATGTCCCCAGGTGGGGAGCACAGAAGTTCATCTGCATCAGTTTTATCTGTGCTCCAAGGCTCAGCCCCTTTCAGCCTCATTGCAATTCCATGTCCTCGTGGCGTTTCCTGACACTGGATCATTTACAATGCCCAGGAGGCAAATACAATGACTCATTATTATTAGTTAATGAAGCATCCAAGCACTAAACCCACAGTCTGCCGAATGGATAAAGAGCTGAGGCTGAATCCCATTTACCACGCATCTCGCCGGCTCCTTTGGCAGCGATGGAGCTGCTGCTTCCTGCAGCCTCCCAGCCCCTTTCCCGACACTGTGGATGCTGGCAGCAGCCAGGAGCTGGCAGGGAGTGGGGCCAGGAGCACTCATCCCACTGCCAGAGCTGGTGAGCAGTGCTGGCTGCTCTTGCTGTGTCACCTCGCAGACCAGAGACCACCAGTAAGGCACTGGTATCTCCCCTCCTGCAGTGTCATGGGCTTGCCAGGGCAAATCCCTTCCTCAGTGCCAGCCTCAAAGCCACCACCCTCAGGGGACAAGGGACCCCAGAGGACAAGGGATCCCACTCTGAATTTCGAGCCTGCACCGAAAGATCAAGGTGGGATAAGGGCAGGGGGAGGCATGAAGGACATGACACGTCCTTGGCTGGTAGCACAGATAATGCAGATTTTCTCAGGCTGCATCTCCCTTCCCAGAAGAATAAATATTTGATAACAAATTACTTTGAAGATAATCCACTTAATCCTTTGCCATGTCTCCAGGTTTCAATATAATTAAAGTGTGATTAATTTTCTAAAGAAAAGCTAAAATCCCATGCCTGCCCTCGCCCCCTCTCCCAGGGGGCAACAGATGGGCTCAACCCATGACAGGGATGATGGGGTCCTGCCAGGCTCACTGCTGGTGGTCAAGCAAAGCCCAGAATTGTACCCACACACATCCTACATGGCTCAAAGCACCAAACTTGAAGCAAGAGCAGGGAAACCAGATGTGTTTCTGGCACTGGGAAGGGCTGACACAGGCAGACAGTTCCCACAAGCTGCCCACCCGGATGTGTCCCTGAACTGGGAAGGGGCTTTTGACCCCATGTCAGCTCCCCTCAAACTCTTCCCCAGCCTCTCACTTTCATTAGACCTTGTACCCTGCCCAGGGCAGCTGATGTCACACTGGTGCCCCTGTTTTAAGGCACAGGGATCTGCAGAGCTGGTAGGATGCCCACCCTATGCTCTTCTGCATCAGCTCTACACTGGGGGTTTCAGCCCCTTAGCTCTTTAACCCCCACCTTCAGAGAGGCAAAAAATGTGTTGTAGTGGTTCTTCTCCTGACAGTGAGCTGCTGGTGTGGGCTGGGGAGTGGCACAGAGGAGAGGGGCGTGGGCTGTGCCCTGCTAATGGAGTGGGATCACCTTTCACTCCTCAAGTGCCAAAAACGGGGGTTGACTCAGCTGATCAAAAATAGAGTGTGAGGGGAGGTGTGAAAGCCAGGGAAAAAAAAGGAAAACAGGAGAAAAATAAAGAAAAGCCAACCAACCTGACTAAGACAATCTGCATTCATGTCCCTCGAGGTCCTGGAGCCGGCAGGGAGGGTTCGGGCACTTGGGGTGTTTCAGAGCTGAGTGATTCCTCCAGGGAGCCACGCTGACATCTCCGTGATGCTCCCCGACGTGGCAGCGCTGGTCCCCACGGGGGTGGTGGCAGCTCTGACACCGTGTCACACCTCGCAGCACACAGGGAGGGGTGGTCATGGGGGTGCTGGCAGGAGGTGACACTGTTGGAAGTGGAGGGCAGGACCCTCACTCTGCTCCTCACTGCCCAGCACAGCTATCCCCTGATAGCTCAGACATTCGAAAACACCCTGAGGTGCATCCCTCATTCCCAGCTGTGTCCTTTGTCCCCGAGCTGTTTGCAACAAAACCAGGCTGGATTTTCTGGATTTTTGCTGATTGATGTTTAGTGAAGCAACCCAGGAAGGCCCAGCTTTCCGACAGACCATTGCCACAGTGTGCCTGGGGCGGTGTGGGTTGAGTTTGCCCCATGTGTGCCCTGTGGTCCCACTGTCCCCTGACACCAGAGCAGAGCAGAGGACAAGGGCAGCCCTGGTGGAGCACCTTTCCCAGGCAACACTGGGAGGATGGGCATTGCTGCATTCAACTCTGACTCCTGGTCCTGGATGACCGGTGTCGTCACCTTGTCATCCTCAGGGAGTTTCTCAGGACTGAGCCAGCTCCTTTACTCCTGAGTTTCAGCACTGGATACCCTCAAGAGTTCCCAGCTCCAAAAGGAGACAGCCTGCAGAACTGCAGGGAGGTTTAGGTGGGAGCTGTTCCTGCTTGGGGACATCATAGCACATCAGGGGCATGAAGCCACCAGCTTTGGTGTGAGGCAAGCCAGGCTGACCATGCCAGACAGGGGAACATCATGCTTTGCCCACTTCTAACAAGCACATGAATCCTGGCTAAAATTAACACTGCACCAGTCCTGAGGGGCTTTTCTTATCGTCTGCCCCAGGATAGTTGTGTTTTCAGGTCAAACCTGTTAAGAGAAGCTTTGGTGCTCAGGACCATCCATGGCAGAGTAAAACCCCCTGAGCACAGGGAGCTTGGGAGAACAGCACAGAGCAGTGCTTATCAGACAGTTCAGCCTAGTCAATGTCGGCTCTAAGAACACAGATAAAGCTGTGTTATTCAGAATATGAGGTTCGGCTATTGAATGTCAATAGCTGGCCAGTGCTTTTAAGCATCAAACAGAGCAGGCATCTCACTGCAAGTCGGGATTCTGCCTTGGAGCTGCTTCTGCAGCAGACACGTGTGCAGGGACGTGAAAATCTGCCGAAGAGAAGGAGCCAGTTGTCGAAGGCTGCCAAATTGTCAATGGAAAAAGAGTTACACTGCTGAAGGATCAGTTATTCAACAGAGATGGCAGTTTCATTGCTGGGATGAATCAAAGAGCCGTGGCAACCGTGGTGGGGGAACTCTCTGCCCGGCAAGGCTGTGCAGCCGTCGCGGTACGTGCTGCTGGAGGCTGTCAGAGCAATGCTGCTCGCTAAGAACAGGGAGTTTTTCCAATAAAATACCACTAGCTTTTTCATCACAAGGTCCAGGGTTTACATTAAATGATAATGAAAAGGTATAAAACTCAGCACATTCCCAGTTTTTCTCTTGCAGGTGCTCAGCACAGTGCAGTCTGCAAGGTAAGCAAGCTCTGCTCAACATACTTTGCTTTTGCTGTACCCCAGGGTAACCCTGAGGAAGGGAAGAAACAATTGCTTTCATAAGCCTTCCTCCCTTTCTCTTTCCTCCTCCTATTTCTCCTATTGAATTCAGATTCCCAAATGAATCCAGGCAAAGAATTTCCCATGGCGGTCACTGGCTGAGCCCACTCCCTTCACCCAGCTGCAGCTGAGAGGTATTTTAGGAGCATTCTGCTGGGCTTTCCCTCTCCCCTTACAGATCCTGGACAGCCATAATCAAAAGACCACAGGAAAAGGGGTTGAAATCAACTTCAACTGACACCTCAAAAAAACATCTGCCCTTCCCTGGCTGTTTTTCCCCACTGTCCCCTGAGCCCCAGGACAGCCTCGAGGGCTGTGCCCAAACTGAGGACATGGGGTTCATCCAGGGCAACGCCAGCAGGCAAGTTTTGTATTTATTTCCCTTGGAAACATGTCCTTAACGGGCACTTAACATTATGCTTAAATGACAACGAATTACACATTTCATTTAAGAGCAGGCACGAGGAACAGTGTAATGCCCTATAGACTAATGGTGCATTTCTCCTCACAGACAGCCAATTAAATATTTAATCAGCACAATAGCCCCTTAAGTATTGTATATGGCCATAAATACAACCCAATACATTTCCATGCCACATTAAGCTGAAGCTTGTAGACACTTGTCTCCCCAGAATCAGGCACGACAGCTCGGTCAACGCATCCTTCGAAAGCAGATTCTATTTATTTTCTGTCATATTAAGTGGGCATCATTTCTATCCTGTCCCAGCCAAGTATATTAACTCTTCAGCAGCAGTGTATGAATAATCCGCATCAAATTGTGCAATGGGGGAAGATTGCCACCTTCCTGCTCATCAGCTGTCTGTGAGGTGACTGCAGATGCATTTGAATAATTTCTCTTTGGGTCACATCCTGGAGCTGCAGCAGTGGCTAAAGGGACATTGCTCTCTCTGCTTCTCAGATGCTTTAGGAGTGATGAAAGATTCAGCAATTAAAGGCACAAGCTGGAGAAAAAGGGGAAAGAAAAGAATTCTGCTTCTCATTTAATGGCAGGGGCTGAGCTTAGAAAAGCATTAAAAATTAGATTCTCAAAAGGGGCATTGCCAGAGGGAGGCTTATGGAACTCACCAAGAACACACTGGTGCACTCAGATTGGGCTCTCAGTCAGGACACAGCATCAGCTGTGGGCATGAGTGGGGTTCCCCATGGGCAAGTGGAGCCAGCCCCAGAGGAGAATGGGGTATGCAGAGTTAATGTCCAATGCAGAGTACAGAGAGAGAAACAGTAATTCTTCTTTCCCACCATCTAGAAGACATGTTCATTCCACCAGTGCCTTCTTTCAGGTTTGTTTTCTATTCAGCTTGCTTTCAGTCTCCACTTCCCAAGCTCTCATCGGCTCAATTATAACTGTAAAAATAAATCTATTTACAGTGCATGGTTGCAAAGTGAATCAATAAACCTGAAGCAAACACAAGGCCAAATCCTCAACAACATGAATGGTTTTGTGTTGGCTGCAGTGGGTGCTGTCTCCCATATCCTCCCTGAGTCTCTCAGGTAAGTGCTCTTTGCAAATACAAGGGTCATTCCTGGTGCAGAAAGTTAAGCACGATGGGGTTTTGACAGCTGATTTTCTTTTCTATCTTCTGAGCAACTTCAGATACAAGTCCAAATCCTGTGCTCCATTATGCAAGCCACAGTGATTTGTGTTGGTAAAGCAACGAGAGGAATATGAGCCCTTGCTTGCAGAGATAAGCTACTCTTGGAAAAAAGGGTCTTTGCTTGATTTGAAGACAAGCACATTACAAGGGCATGCTGTGATATAGCACCTAAACATGGCAGAGACTGAGCAAAAGGGATGTAGGGTTAGACAGCACCTTTCCTGCTCCAGGCATTTCTAGGGCTTTGGAGAAACACGGAGCACGGAGACATTAGGATGCAGATGAGGGAGCAGGTGCCAGTCTGCCTCACTCTAGGATGGAGCTTCCAAACATCTGTGCCATTTAACTACGGGGGATGCACCAGAGTAAACCCTGCAGAATGTCACTGTAAGGCTTTTCAGGGGTTGTGAGCCACCCTTTGGAGAACTGGAGACTGTGAAAGGGTGGTGTGTAAGAAAAAGTCAGACTATGGGAGGGACACTAGGTTTTGGTTAATTCTATCTGTCTTAGAGTAGTTTCTGTAGAAATCTGTTACATTACACAAAGGTTTTGGGAAAGCAGAGGCTACGTGACTTGCTGGAGATCAATGCCCAAACCAGGCACTCCAGCACCATCCTAGCCCCATGACCAGCTGATGGGACTGGCTGGGCTGAGAGGGTTCACACCTTCCCAGAGAGCTGTGGTGGCCAGTCAGGACAGTGATATGGGGCTTTGTGACCTCACAGTGCTTCAATCTGACATGTTATCCCATCCTTGGCCAGGCTCTGAGCAGGCTTTTGCTGACTGAAACATCCTGGCTGAAGCACAGTAAGGTTTTAAGCCACATGAATGCCCTCATTTCTGTGCCCCCTTGCCTTAATTACAACCTGAATTTCATCAAAAGTTGATTTGATCCCAGACGCAGAGAGATGGGGAGAAATGGAGCTGGGAATCTGGCTCCAGGTGCCCCCAGACACTCCCACTGGCTTCCTACTAATAAATTCCCTTCCATTAGGAAAAAACAGGCAAGTGCTAAGGGTGGTTTACACTTGACTGTCTCTGTTGCTCTTACTTCAACCTCTGCAACAGCTGCCAGGAGCTATAAATCACTGAGCACACTCCTGGAGCTGGGGATCACTGTCTTGTAAAACAAACATCTTCCAGATTTTGTAGCACCTGATGCTGGTTACAAACTGTTGGTTGCTGAATTCTTCCTCTTCCATTTTTTAACCAGCCCCTCATCTCTGCTACTCCTTGTCTGCTATATATCTTCCGTTTATTGTTATTTCTTTCCCCCCTTTGTTTTAATAACTCTTTTACTGTGGATTCTTGTAAAAACAGCTGCTCCAGACAGTAAATAGAAAAAAAAAAAAAAAAAAGAAAGAAAAAAAGAATATCTGGAAACAGATGCCCTGGCATTGCTTCAGCTGTAATCTACTAGATTTATAATTCCTGCTCAGTTCAATATTGATTCAGAATAAAGCAACTCAAAACACAGTGGCAGCTCACAGCTTTTTTAGTCTTCTGTCTTTCTTCTTCTGTGCCATGACATTTCTCTTCATCCACACAACTAAAATGTGCACAGGAACAAACCAATCCGAGCTGATGAGATACACCCAGATGCCTGTAGAGCAGAGGGTTTATGTCTGCGGAAGCTCAAAGGAGTGTTGTCAGCTCATTTTTTATTGTTCTAATTTCTCTTCTCTTGTCAAGCATTATCTACCTCCTCTCAGCATGCCCCCCCTTAAGCCACAGCCCTGTGTTTCAGGGACTTACAGAGTCCCCAAGCTCACACAGAGGTGATGACAGCCCAGCAGCCCCAGGCCAGGGCATGGTACCTGCCATAGGATGCAGCTGGGGTCATTCCTCTTGGGTTCTGGGTGCAAGAGCTCATGGAATGTGCATCGAGGCTCCTCCTCAGCCTGTCTACCATTGAACAGCTCTACAGGGATCAGCAAGTCCCCTGGCACCACAGTGAAAAGGAAACACTAATATTTCCTTCCATAAAGTGCCTTGAGAGCCACAGAGAAGGACAGGAGAAAGCTATTAGCACACATCTTTCAGATCAATAAAAAAAGGCCATTTAGGATGCATGTATTATACACAAAGCTTATGTCCCCACCAGCAAGCATAGGCACCATGTGTCCCTGAAGCCTGCCTGTAAGTGGCCCAGGAGCCACACCACCCATCCACCAGCACAGAGTTCTTCTGACTGACCATACACCAGTGAGACTGCACCTAAGTGCAGAGTGGAAGGGTTGCCTGGAGCCTAAAAGAGGAATATGCCCCTTTGAATATTTCACCACACTTTAGACAGTGCCACCTCTGTCTTACATCTCAGTTTCTCTCAGGAAGATTTGGTTTGAACATTTTGGGACTATTTATGTTTGGATCTTCCCTTCCAAGCCCAGACCCCTTTGCTCCCTCCTAACAAAGCTCTGCCAGCCCTACAAGCTGTTTCATCCCAGCAGAGATCCCATTTGGGTACTATAAATTAGCCTGTTACTTTCTTCTTCAGCAGAGGAGATAGCCTGGGCTCTCTTTGGCTTGTGAAACCCCAGGTGATCTCCAGTTATTACATCTCACCATCTCATATTCTCCAAGTCCAGCACAGACCCTTGGGTTCCTTCCCAGGTTCCCACACACATTCCCTGCCCCTCCAGTTGCCTTCCCCACTGAGGAGATGGGACCACCTCAAGGGCAGTGCACATGAAGCCCAGCAGCCATGTCTCTGGGCTTACCTAAAGCCAGGCACTAAGAGGCACAAATTTAGAAAGTGGAAGTAAAGTATCAGTCCTACAATAAGGTGAGAAATGTCACTTCTAGCAGAGCTGCACTGCTGCAGGGCATTGGATTCGGGGAAACAAGCTCCAGCCCACCCAGCCCTCAGCCAGGCTGTCTCAGTTGGACAAGAAGTTCACTGATTCCCCTGGCTCTGTCACATGTCAGCCTGGAGCTGACAAACCCTCAAGCGATCATTTGTGTTGCTGAGCCTGGAATGGCAGAAGTGCTCCCAGAGATGTTGCCAGAGGCTCTACATCAGCAGAATTGCTTCTCTCCATGCTGTCTGCCTGTAGACTGGGGTGTTCTCTTCTCCCCCAGCATGGAACCTCATGGTGGGGTGGGTGATTTCTCCAGCAGACAGGAGGGATGGGAAGGCGTATGTTTTTAGCAAGCTCAAAATCTATCTTCAGCATGTTGGCCCAACCTGAAATATGTGCTAGCCAGGGAAAATGTCACAGACAGGACTGGCTTTCTATGCTGACAGTCCCTGTGGTCCCAGTTGAATGTCAGGCACAGCCTGCTGTAACTAGACAGTCGATGTCCCCTGCTCTCTGCCCAGCCTGCAGCCCAGCAGAACACACAAACAGTACTGGAAGCCACCAGGGAACGGCAGCAGTGAATTAATTGGGTACTTCCAGCAAAGTAGCCTGGAAGGCAGGGGTTGTTGTGGGTCTGGGGGGGCACCAGCACAGCAGCACATCTTGAGCACATCAGCAGTGTGACACCCCGAATACCAACCTGGCTCTGTACACAATTCTCAAAAACAGTGGCGGCTTTGGCAGCTTCAAAAATGTGACGTTTTCTGTGATATCTCCTCCTTCACGTAGGAACAGCTCCAGGGTTGAGGGCGTGTGTGAGGTCTGAGGTCTGCCAGCCTCAGAGCTGTGGGGAGAGCTGTGGTCCATCACCTGCCTGAGGTTTGTCACAGCGTCCTTGAAATCTGATTGTGTGAAACAATTGGGATTTAACAAATTGGCAATCTCCGAGGGGAGGAAAAAAATGTTCCATTGAAGCACTTCCAACCAGCATTGTGGTCACTATTTTTCTTTCAAGATCTGATGTGTTGGCAGAGATGCACACCCCATGTGCAGTCCCCCAGGGTGGCCTCTCCCTCCCTTGTGTCTGCTGCCTCTCTGACTCATGACTCACTTCCAGCATTACTCTCCACTGCTGTCCATCACCACAGTTAGTTCCTCTGCCAGTCAGGACTTTCAGGAATGTGCAAGCAGGCAGCCTTTCCAACGCAGTCCCTGGTGCCCACGGCAGGGATTGGTCTTGCCCCAGACCAGGGAGGGACAGGGTCCCAAGGGAAGCAGGATGGTGTGGGGAGTGGCCCTGACAGCCACTGTGCCAGGAGCTGTCACACCCGCCACCAACCAATCTGGGATTGTCCTAATTTGATTATTTGTTGGCTGCCTTCAGCATGCCAGAGGACAATATACACAGCCAGGACACGCACATGGGCTGGTGATGGAGATTCATTAGGCTTATTGCATACCACATTAGACACAGTTATGAGATCTCTGTGGCTCTGACACAGCTCTCTTGCAAGATTTGCAGTTGTGCTGCTTTTTCTTGGTCTGTCTTTACTTACTTTAGGGAAGGAAGGGAAAGCTGGACATGATGACTGGAGAAATAGCCCATGTGGATAGTCCATGCTTTTGCAATCCATGTGCAAGAAACAGGGAAATGTGATTTCCCAGATGAGAGCACCTCTTCTCCAGCCCTGGACATGTTTACTGTGTGTTCTCCTTCCCTTCTCCCTTCTCAGGCAGCCCAGAAACAAAGTGAGATGTTGCTCTCTCAACTCTGGTTCACCCGGTTCCACCCTTCCTTGCTTTCCTGGGCAAACCCATGTGTCAGCTCCAGGCTGAAATCCAAGAGTCCCAGAACTGACTTTTTTTTCCCAGTTTCCAACAAATTAAGCAAGCAGACACCAGAATTGCATCTGGCTGTGCTGTGCTGGCTGTGCTGGGGCACAGCAGACCCTTCTGTCTCTACCTCGATAATAGGGGGACCCCTGACACCACCCCTCCTACCCTGGCCCACCATGACAGTGACCACACAACTCAGACCAGGGGACTTTTCTGCCTATTATTTCCCCTCTGCATCCTTTCCATGATATGGACAGAGTTCAGCCTCAGGTCTTATTGGGCGGATGAATTTTCCTGACTCCTCTGAAACTTTTTGGTGAGTTTCCCAGGAGGAAGAGGGGGAATCCCATAAGAAGTGCTTTGTCTTACAGTGCTATGTACTGCAAGATGATGGCTATTATCACATTCAAAGAAGCTATCAGTTATCATTCATCCTGCTGAATCCCCTGGGAATAAGGCAGAAACCTGTACACAGGCCTTTGCTCAATAGGCTCAAGTCTTAACCATAAAGCTGCTGAATTACCAATCCTCAGCAACAGTACCAGCAATGGGATGTGACAACCACAGCCCCGGATGTCTCTGGTGTCTCATGCTGGCCCTGCAGACTCACCTTCTAAGCAACAAGGGCATGGGACATGCCGAGTTTTGCTTTTCAGGCTTCATCTCAAGGCAGCATCACACCTTCTCCCTTCCTACCCCCACCCCAACCCAGCTCTGGTGCCTCCATGTCCTCCTCCCTGCAGAAGGAGCTCAGGGAGCACTGAGAGCTTGTCACAGTGAGTTTTCCTGATGGTTCCAGGTTAATCACTGTCTCTCACGCACACAGAAACTTAAGGTTGTTCTTCACTGCCCCAGGAGACTCATGACTGGCTGCCTCACTGGGCAGAATGAGAGGGAGGAGGAGGATGGGAGGGATGGACTGAAGACTACAGAGGGAGGAAAAAGACAGATCAGGACTGTGACTCCAGAGGTCACCTGCCCTCCCAGTCTCATCCTCTTGTCCCATCCCACACCCACATTTGTGTTGCTTCTCTCCTCAAACTCTGCTTTTTCTGCCTTTCTTTTTAGAGGCAGAATATAAAGGACAAAAGATCTGTCTTCCTTCTGGCTCTTGAACACAAGAGCCCTTGGAGAGGACCTATTTTAAGAAAGGAGAGTCTTCCCTCCGCTGGAAAAGCGGCTCAGCAAGGGCAGACTCAGTGCCATGCCCTCCAGTTGGGCACTTGAGACACCTGCTAACAACCACTCCAGCTGTCAAATGCTCTTCCTGCAGTGGCAGAAACCAATGTCTTCAAGACAAGCTCTGGCAGGATTCATGGGGATGGGGAAGGAATTCATATCCTGAGGAGAAATGCCAACCCCACACCCCCTACATTGGCTCACTGTTCGGTGGCAGCAAAGTCACCTTCTCCCTGGTGTGGGCACCCCATCAGTGATGGCCAAGAGCACCTGCTGGGTGGCTTGGGCTGAACAGATCATGTTTTCAGTCCATGGAATGAAGAAGCAGGAGGCTCCCACGAGAAGGGCAGCCCAGGCTCCCCTCACTGATGGCAGTCATTTTCTCTTCAGTAAGAAAAACCCTGAAGCTGATTTTATGTCAGATGCAGAAGGCAGAGCAGGATCCCATGGAGGCCACTTGGCACATTTCACTCTGTGCTTAGAATCGTAGAATTGGAAAAGACCTTTAAGATCATCAAGTCCAACTGTTAACCCAGCACTGCCAAGACCACCACTAAACCAGCCCTGGGCTTAGTCTCCAGGGTCACATCTCACCTGGAAAGGCCCAGAGTGTTTGTTCCAGCCCTGCCCACGAGGTCATTCCCTACTCTTTTGATTCTCCACTTGGGAAGATGCTTCTTGACATCTGTTCTGAATTTGATTCTCCTCTATTTAGGTTTTATAGCCCTTGTTCCTCTCCCCTTGGTGGGACAGAACGTAGTAATTCAGATGATATTATCCGTATCGCTTATGTTTTTAACCGCTTCACTTAAATTTTCTTATAACCAGTTTTATTTTTCCCTTTCTATATTTTTTTAGTGCTGGGTTAAACATCTTTATCCTGATTTCCCCTTTCCACATGGTTATTTTTTAATGGTGTAATCAGAGTTTATCACACTTAGCAAATAACCTGTTAAAGGAGAGTTTGAGCATTTAAGTGTTCTGAATCCACTGCAGATGCACGCTAATGAATACCTCAAACCCCAGCGATGCTCCTCTGTAGGAAAATGTAGCTTTCAGGCCTGGGAACTTCTTAACAGAGTAGAAAGAATTTGACCTTGGCCATCGCTGCTGTGTAGTTGTGAAGGTAAACTACTTGCAAGGACTGAGAGAGATCAGAAGAAATGGAAGATAAGACACCTGCAAGAGTTCGTGAGAGACTGAT
>JAWWEE010000025.1:12652824-12789215 GCA_035221455.1 Xenops minutus
CAGGTGGGCACTGGGAATGGGCCGGTGGGCCCTGGGATTGGGTAGGTGGGGACTGGGATTGGCCAGGTGGGCACTGGGATTGGGCAGGTGGGCACTGGGATTGGGCAGGTGGGCACTGGGAATGGTCGGGTGGGCACTGGGAATGGGCAGGTGGGCACTGGGAATGGTCGGGTGGGCACTGGGACCAGTCAGGTGGGCACTGGGAATGGCCAGGTGGGAACTGGGAATGGGCAGGTGGGCACTGGGAATGGGCAGGTGGGAACTGGGACCAGCCAGGTGGGCACTGGGACCACTGGGACCACTCCTCTTCATCCTCCTCTTCCTCCTCCTCCTCCTCCTCTTCATCCTCTTCTTCCTCCTCCTCCTTCCTCCTTCATCCTTCTCCTCCTCCTCTTCATCTTCCACCTGCTCTTCATCCTCCTCTTCATCATCCTCTTCATCCTGCTCTTCCTCCTCCTCCTCCTCCTCCTTCTCTCCATCTTCCTTCATCCTCCTCCTTCCTCTTCCTCCTCCTCCTCCTTCATCCTCCTCCTCCTCCTCTTCATCCTCCTCCTCCTCCTCCTCCTCCTCCCCCCGGCTCTCAGCCCGCCGCCGGCCGCCCCGATGCGGCGGAAGCAGAAGCGGCTGCTGCAGGCGGTGGGGCTGGCGCTGGCCGCCCTCGTCTTCTTGCCCAACGTGGGGCTGTGGTCGCTGTACCGCGAGCGGCAGCCGGGGCGCGGCGGCGGCGACGGGGCGGCGGCCGGGGAGGCTCCGGTGAGAGAGAGCGGGGGTGCGGCGTCCGAGCGGCCCCGGGGGTGCGGGGAGGGCTCTGCGGCTGGGGGTGTGCGGGGAGAGCCCCCCGGGTGCGGGGCTCCGTCATTTGGGGTGTGCGGGGCTCCGTCATTTGGGGTATTTGTGGGGAGAGCCCCCCGGGTAAGGAGCTCCATCATTTGGAGAGTGTGCGGGGCTCCATCCCTCGGGGGGCGTGCGGTGCTCCGTCCCTCGAGTGCGGGGCTCCATCATTTGGGGTATTTGTGGGGAGAGCCCCACGGGTAAGGAGCTCCATCCCTCGGGGAGTGTGCGGGGCTCCATCCCTTGGGGCGTACGGGGTCCATCCCTTGGGGTGTGTTGGGGAGCCCCCCGGGTGCGGGGCTCCGTCAGTTGGGGTATTTGCGGGGAGAGCCCTCGGGCGCGGGGCTCCATCCCTTGGACTGTGCGGGGCTCCATCCCTTGGTCTGTGCGGGGCTCCATCCCTTGGGGTGTGTTGGAGAGCCCCCCGGGTGCGGGGCTCCATCCCTCGGGGTGTGTTGGGGAGCCCCCCGGGTGCTCCTCCATCCCTCGGGCTGTGCGGGGCTCGGAGCGGCCGGCAGGGAGGGGTGCGGGAGCCGCGGGGGGATGCTGTGTTCTCGGGGAAAGGGGTGTTTTCTCCGTGCCGTGCCTGGGCTGGGTGCCTTTCCCCGTCCTGTGACGGGCAGTGCGAGGAGTTCCCCGCCGCTCCCGGGGGCGGGAGGGTCCGCTTGTCTTCGTCCTTTTTTGGCTGAGCTTGGTACGGGAGTAAAGCAGGGGCTTTTGCTCCTTGCGCCAAGGAGGAAGGAAGGAAGGGGAGCTTGTCCCACGCTTGCATAGGAAAGGACAGCAGTCCCACGCCCCGAGGGTGTTCCTCGCTGCCACGTCTCTTTATGTGCCTCGGAAGGGCGTGGGGAGCAAACATCACCTGTAACCTGCGGGTCCCTGCAGGGCTCAGGGCGAGGGCTAAGAGAGCACCGGGTGGGGTTCGGGGTTTGTGTCAGTGGGGTGAGCCTCCTGTGGGAAAAGGGGAGCGGATAGCTCTTCCTCAGAGGCAGAGGATGCCTGCTGGATACCTGGCCCGAGGATCTTCCCACACATGACTGCGTTCCTGTCTTGTCCCGCTGGTGCAGCAGTGAATGTAACAGCCCGTGCATGGTGTGTGAGTCAGGAAGGCTGGATCACCCAAATTAGGCGTTTGGGAGCTCTGTTTAGCTGCACACACTTTTGGCTCTACACTTGCTCTGTCCCCTTCTGGGTTTGGCTTTGTACCATTAAGAGCGATTGGGACTTGAAGGCTTGAATTGTCAGTGTGTAATTCTCAGTTCAGCTGCCACTCTACAAAGCTCTGCTTGTTCAAAACCACTTAAAACTGCTAGTTGTCTAAATCTTTCCCACCTTGGGAGACTTGCTGCTATAACTGCACCATAAAGGTGGAGAAACCTGCTGTGACAATTTCTGCTATGAGGAAGAGAAAGCTCTCAAAGAGCCATAGTCAAAATGGGACTGAGCTCTTCTTTCCTCCAAAAAAACCCAAGAAATGTTGTTTTTTTTTCAAATTCAATCATTGGGTGCAAGTCTGGATATAACTATGCTCACAGCCATGCTGGTAGGGAAAGGGTTCAGGTGTTGCCTGCCATAAAACATAAACTTGTAGCAGATCCTCAACCCTGCCCAGAAGTCCCTTTGACATACACAGTAGTCATTCCGTGCCTTATGTTACTGCCTTATGCTTGTATTTCCATGGGATGCAGGGAATCTATTTTGCCTGACTGGTAGAAATCAAGCCCTGTAGTCCTGCTCTGCAGCTTCACGTGGTGTGGAGTTCTGGCAAAATGAAGACCTGTGTAAAATCATGTGTCCTCCAGAGGTAATGAGCAGAAAGTTGGTAATTATTCTTAGGAGGCTTCAAAGTGACAAGCTGACTTTTATATTTTTGGCCTTCCAAAATTGTCCTTGTAACATAGCCAGGCAGTACCTCGCTTCTAGTTTCTGTGTCTGTGCAATTTTCTCAGCATTCAGACATCCCGTGCTGCCCATGTTGTACACAGCGTTGACTCCATTCTTCTGTGTCTCTTTAAAATGTGACAGCTGTCAGTGAATTGAGATCTGCTTTTGTTTTGATGATCTGTTGAGCTGGGTGGGAAATGTCTGTATAGCAGGAAAATCTGCAATAAAACTTCTTTGCACTTGTGTAAACCAGAGTTACTGGGTTTTAAGATGAAGGCTTCATCTTCCAGTCTAATTAATGTGGAGTTATGGTCTGCAGGGGGTCTGTGGGTGAAGATATACTTGTATCATGTGCCTGTTTTTTTGAAGGATTTGGCCCTGAAATGATAGCTCTAGTTATACAGAGCAAGGGAAAACATACCCTAAAGGACAATGGGCTGTCTCGGTAAAAATAATTTCAGATGAAGCAGAATAAAAACAAACCAAATGTGATTTTGTTTTTTGTTTAGTTGTGTGGGTTTGTTTTACTGTTGTCATAGAGGTATCTGCCAGCTGACTGCAGAGTGTTTTGGGCATCCTCAGATTCAATGGTTCCAGCCTTTCGTCCTTGGTCTTGACAAGCATTCATGGGTTTTTTACTTCCTAATCAACCTCCAGATTGTAAATGAATGTGCTGTTTGTCTGCCTGTTCCTGAAGCCATTCAGAAGAGCTGATTTTTTAATAAAAAAACTCAAAATGAGAGGAGGCAATAATAAAAAATTATATTCTTAGCAGTCAGAAAAGATTTTCTTCTGTTTCTGGCTTTAATTTGCCTTTTTGTGCAGCGTAATCTTTGAATTGAGGACATTTCCTATGTGCTACAGAATTGAGCTTTTCAATGAAATCTCTGTCCAGGCTCATTCTTTCTCTTTAAATGGTGTCTGCTGTTTCACTCAGTAGTTTTATCTTTCAGAGTAACAGCAAAGAGGGGGGGGAAAGGTTTTAAGAAACAGCTGAATTAAAGCTATAAAGCAATTCCAAGAACGCTGAGTTGTGATGCTAAAATTTTGAAGTTTGAAACCAGCTGGGAGTTTCTGTTGCCTATCTGTGCTGCATGCTACCTTCAGAATAGCAACATATCCCTATAGGTGATTTTGCTTCATTTAATCTTTATAGTGCCTGAAACAAACGTGTCAGAAAATTAAGCAATCAGAAACCATGTAAATATATTCTAGGGAAGATTATTCTAAATGGTTTTTGTGGAAGTGCCTAGACAGCTAATTGCTTCTGTATTTACATGTTCAGGGGAAACATTATGGTGGTTGAAAATAGTGGATTGCTTTAATAAGGAGGGTGAGGTCTGTGCTCTTTCCTTCTGCCTTCGGGTTTGTTCTTTTGCAGCTCTGTGGGGCCCTTTTTGCTCTGCAGAGAAGGGATGGCCTTAAGGCATCAAGGTCTTGGCCTCAAGGTCGTGCTGCAGATCTCTTTAGAAAAGCTGATGCATTGAGTTAGTCCTCACTACAGCTGTGTGCTCTGAAGTGGCCTCTGGCACTAGGTACAGTTGTTCAGCAAAGGAGAAGATCTGGGAAGCTCTTTTTTCATGGTATGTGTAACAGGTTTGCCTTTAAATGGGGCTGGTGGTATTGTGGTACTGAATTGTTTTGCTCCCAGCTTAGAAGCTCCTTAGACTTCACGACTGCACTGTTTGCTCACCACTGAGTGTATGGCTGTGCTCATGGAATGCAGATCGACTTTTCTGTAGTTTCATCTTTTTCTTTTTTTAACAAGTGTTCAATAAGTAAAAACATATGATCTGTAGGTGTGGGGGTAGGAAGAAGCAGCAAAAGAGATGCAGCTATTCCTTTTGTCTCTTGGATCTCTGCTGTCTGCCTCAGAGACTGCTGAGCATCCTCAGACAAAATGTTTAGCTGTGTGTGTAGTGTTGCCGTATGTAAACCAGGAATGAATTGGGTTGTGGGCTGGTGGTTGATGCTCGGGCTAATACAAGTATTGACATGACTTCTGATGCTCTGCAGAGATACTGCTCTGCACCTCTGTGGCCAGGCTGGAGATCCACACTCTGTGATACCTGCTCTTCTGGGAATATGGCATTTGAACTCGGAGAGACACTAAGCTGGAACATTTTTATTTTTTTTTAATTGCTGGCTAAAAGCACTGTAGCAAATTAGCTGCCTTTCGTGGCAATGCGTTTTTGTCTGATATGATGAATGCTTCATGGAGTCACCCTGTAGCTTGTTGTAGCAGTAATTTGTGCTCTATAAATTAACTCGGGAGCATGATGGAAGTGTATAAATCACATCGGTGATTGTGTGGTGCCCTCTGCTGCCAGCCGGCTGGAGTGAAGTGGGGTGCTCCTGCCTGCTGCTTCCTTGGGAATGAGAAACCAACTGCACACTTGTGATTGAAAAACGGTTTGTGAGAATGCTACTTTTGGAAAGTTTGGGGTCATAAACTTAGGCTTTGGTGCAATTGAGCTTAAAGTTTTCAGCTGCTGTTGCAGAAAATGTAGCCCCAGTGATGAGCTGAGTGGGGAGTGATGCTGCTGCTGCTCGTGGCCTCCTCAGCAGAGGAGGGTGATGGACTTGGCTGTGCTGACCCGGGGGCAGCTGTGAAGTTGTCAAGCTTTGTCAGCGTCATGTTGTTGTTGGCAAAAGCTGGTAAGGAAGAGGATGTCTGTTAAACAACAGATTCTGTGTTCCCAAGGCCATGGAGTGAGGAGAAGGGCTTGGGAAAAGTGAGAGGAAAACCTTTCTGCTCTCTGCCAGCCAGAGGTAAATAGAACAACCAGCTCACTGTATGTCAGAGGCAGATTTCTTTGGCAATTAGACTGGCTGTGTCCTAGACCTTCCTGCTGCTCCTGTCTGGGGCCAGGCTCCTTGCAGACCTCTTGGAGATTGCCGTGTTGGCAATGTGTATTTGCCAGCCACTCATCAGCTGATGTAAAGGGAAACTTTGAAAAGCTTGTTTTTGTAAGTATAGTGTAAAACAATTGGCATCTAAGGACTGAAGTGCAGGTGCTAGAGCTGAACAAGTCTGTTTTAATTTAAGAGTGGCTGATTCCCAGTGTGGGCTACTCTGAAGTTGATCACTTCAGTGCACTTGTGAAACAAGCAGGGTTTCCTGAACTAGAGAAATGTGTCTTGATTGGCAAAGTGAGCTGAAGTGAATGTGAAGTGGCTAAACCATGTCACAGCTCTAAAATGCAAAGTAAAATTTGGGAAGGATGTTTATTAAGAAACAGGAGCTTTCAGTGGTCTTCACTCAAGATCTCATTGTGGTCATCTTCTGTAATGGCAACTCAGACCTAAATGGACTGTCTTGTGGGTCTCCTATGCTCTGTGAAAATAGAAGGCTTATTACACTTGCTGTTCCTTATAGTGGAGCAGATCCTCCTGTTATTGGAAAAGGGTTCTGTTTCACTGTTCAAATATGCTCCCTTCATGGAAGGAAGGTTTCTGCAACAAAACTTTGCTCCTGGTATCTGGGCTACATGTACTTTAGGTCACTGGTGAAAATCATATGGTGATCTGGTGATCTCCAGAGCTGTGTGTTTTTCCTGTATCAATATGAACCAAGTTGTGAGAGACAGCAAGATTTAAGAGCAACTATAGTTGTGAATTTCCTGCCAGGCAACTGCCATGTGTTTGACTAAGAGAACTGCAGAACTAACAGGAAGTTTCAACCACCAGTGATAAGTGTTGGTGAACTTAGGAAGAAAAATACTATCAACCAGACTTCCAGTTACATAGTGTCACCTTCTCCTCCCTGTTTGAATACAGCTACAGGCGTCACTACAGAAAGACAAAGAACTGCAGTTTACCTTCCTGTGACTCTGTATTTACTCCCTTGTGGAGCCAACTGTATCCTTACTTACCTTGCATAAGAACACATCCTGTCTGACTTAAACTTTGAGGAAATTGTGTTAAAACAAGCTGCTCACTGCTCCTGTTTCTGTGCAGTCTTTTCCTGTACCAGGTGACACAGGTAGGCAGTCTTCAGCTTCCTTCTGGGAAGAACAGAGCTGGTGGGGGGGTTAGGAGTTGGCAGGAGGGATTCCACTGCATGCTTGAAATATCACTAGGAAAAATAAAAGCACTGCAGAAATTTGTTTTGATTCCCTGTGATCGCAGGTGTTTCAGCCTGCAAGCTTGTTATCCTGTGGATTTTAGTGGAGCTGTCAGTGGCAGGCTTTTATGGAGTGCACCTCAACTGGAGTGTGCTGTGCTTTTTCATGGTGCTTCAGTGCAGTGTAAATGCTCGTGTAAACAAAGCTGCTGTGATATTTGCCATCAGAGGACACTCTAGTGTCCATCATGCTTCGTGTTTCCATCCTGTTAACTCTGCAGAGTAACCTGACTTAGTGGAGCTTTTGTTCAATAGTTAAATGAATAATGCACAGTCCTGTGTACACACACGGAGAGAGATGGCTGCAGTGACTTGGTGCAAAGGAAATCTTTTAACAGGATTAGGTTCCCTCGGGCCAAATGACCTGAGTCCTTGTGTAGATTCCTTCTGGATCAACTTCTCTAGAAAACTGGGAAGGAATTTTTCTGTGACTGAATAGATTAAAGACTGGCAGTTCTGGCAAGCAGACATTAATGATTATTTGAATCGTAATTCATTAAAATATTCTTGAAATGTTACTCTAGTGGCACTGAGGTAGATTGGCTAAAAGCTGAATAGTTACTTTGTGTTAATTTTGTATCTATTGCTTCCTATCCTGGAATCAAATCAGGAATAGCCTTTCTTCCCTGCCCTTGCAGTTTGTCTTAACCTGAGCTCTTCCCCCTGTACAGAACAGATTCAATCCTAGTGCAGTTTGGCCACTCGCATATTCCCTCTGGATACAGCTTGGCCTGGGATTCCTCTGCTTCTGGAGAGATGTAGAAAAGACATTCTGACTCGCCTTCAGGTCCCAGGCTGTTTGCAAAACCAATAGCTGTTGGTGGGGATTTTTAGCAGTTAAGGGATAGTGTGAACCCGTGTGTGAATCTGTTTATCAGGTTTCACAGATTCCTGAATAAATCCTGTTGCCTGAGTCACTCTCAAGAATGTAACAGTGTGATGCTTAGTTTCCAAATGCAGGGATAATAGCCCCCACCTTCTAATTTTAACTTTTTACGTTCTGCTTTTGGACTGCCTTTTTTTTCTTTCACAATGAAAAGCTTTCATATTCTCCATTATCTGTTCAAGAGTCTGTGGTTTTACCTTCAGATCTGGCCTGTTGTCATGACTTCTTACAACCCAGGGAGCAAATAAGTGCTACTGGTCCTGCTTTATTCGGCACGAAGCCTGACCTGTCAGTGGTGATGGTATCTTTTCTATGCGTGTATCCAGCACTCATGGTGGTATTTGCTGCATTTGTGTTACTCTGGCTAGATGATGGATAGGTAACAAGGAATGGAGTGTTTATCTACACAGCTTTGTTAAGAATATAAGTAGTAGTGGATATCAAATTATAGCTGACTTGTCAGACTGTGCCTCTTTTGTTAGATTTAGAGGGTCTGGCAAACGATTGGAGAAAGCTACAGATCAGTAAATCAATATGGAGCACAATGAGTTGCCAGGCAGCCCTCCTTTTCAAATTCCTGGGTAGGAGAGTAACTTCTGCTGTGTCTGAGATCTGCTGGCTCTGTATCCAAAGTCCTGTGCACCCCCTAAAATATAAGAAATGGGTCACTTGTCATGTCTCCATATTTTTCATAAACTTAATAAAACTTTAAATTGCAGCTTCAAAGAAGGGAGGTCTACCATTTCGTGGTCCTTAAATTTGCTTTTCTTTCTAAATAATTAACTCTCTTCTCTGCTCTTTTACAGTTCCTCCATTTTCTCTAATCTTAGCTCCAGGTTATAAGAGAGCTCTCTAGAGCATATATCTATAATTAAGGCTTTTTAACCACAATTACAGTGGAGTATAAGCAGTGCTCTGGTCTTGCCAACACCCAAGGAAGAAAGTTTGTTCATTAGAAAAGTTGTTGGTTTTATTATAACCAAAGTCTCTGCTATCCCAATCATGGAGTTTCCTCTGAAAGTGCTTCATACCTTCCTGCTTTGATAAGTTATCTTTCTAAGGCTGGTGACCACTAATGGCATATCATCTGCAGTTCACAAGAATAAAAAGGTTTTATGTAGTCTGCCTGTCATTTTCTTGGAAACACAGGCTGCCAGCTATTGTGAGTAGTGTTCCTCATGAGTACATTCAGAAAACCTGAGGGTTTAAAATGGAAACCCTGTTTTAAGCAAATTTATGTAACTCCTGTGGGTATTATAATTCTCTCCTTGGCCAGGAATAGAAAGCAAAGGAAAGGGAGGAGGATGGAGTCAGAGAAGGTTTGACTGGGTAGTGCTGCCCAGCCTGCTGGAGGAGTTCACTCTCAATGTCACCAAATAAGGTGACTGTCTTCCAGTCTCAACTTCTTACTAAGTTTTCAGCTTTAATACTTTTTTCTTTGCAATTAGCACAAGTAGCAGAAAGCAGCTTCTAAAAACTGTCTTTCAAAACAGACAATGCTGGAATCCTTCCCTGCTAAGCTGAGCTCTGCTTCTGCAGGGAGGTAACTAATTTCTCTTCAAAGCATCTCCCCTCCATGCTAATTTGTATTTCTCATGTGTATGTCATGTGCAGCTGATGCAGCAGTGACCTGACACATATCCCTGAGGTAGCTTTCAAACACAGAACTTGTCCTGTTCTGTGTGGTTGCAGATCACAAGGCAACTGCTGAAGTGAAACTTAACTTCCAAAAGGCATTTCAGAATATTTTTTTAGATATACAGAAACTGCAGCTATTTATGAAATAATGACCAGCAAAGGGGTTAAAATTCAAACACATCTTTGGACTGATATCTTAAACTAGCATGCCTGTAAGTGAACCCTGTCTGCTGGAGAGCTATTTGATCATAAAAATAAAGGAGTCACAGAATAACAACAAATCAGCCTGTTGCCTTCAAGAACTTTCTGGATGCATGAAATGTTCTTTCTTGTTTGTATACTCTCCCTTTCCAAAAATCTGATTAGACTGGCATTTTGTCTTTGTTAGTCAAAGTCTTGTGATGTTTTGGGGCTTTACCAGATCTGGAAGCACTGTCAGCTGTTCCTCCTCCGTGCAGAACTGCCTTGCTTCTGCCCTCTTGAACAACTGTTTTTACAAGATTAAGTTGCTATGAAAAGTTCTGCTCTGCTTGATCTTTAAAGCCTTGAAATCCTTTGCTTGCAGTTCAGAGTGCAGGCTAAGGTGACTTTTCAGATGAAAGTCATCTTGTTCTCCATCTTTGCTTATGATTGTTCTGAAAATCAAATCTTTAAAACCTCCAGTTGCCAGTCTTGTTTTTCCTCAGTGGAAGATCACATAGGCTTGTCTGTGTATAAGTTACCTGTACTTGTGTTCAGACCCTTTTGAGAGGTTACTTTTAGCTAGTTTGTGACACCAGGAAGAAAATAATTTTTCTCCATGATGGCAAAGGTCCTTTCTTGAGCTTCTCTAACATTTCTCAGCCTTCAGATGAAGTCCAAAGAAGAAATGTTCACAGGGACTAGTGAGCATGAGCTGTTTCTTAATAAATAAAACAGGTGAAACAGAGTGTGAGTGTTCTTAATGTTTAGAGCAAAGTTTTCAAAGATGACTTAGAGTGTGATGTTCCTTTGAAAAATAAGAGTCTTAGTAGACTTTGATCTAGGGTATGATATAAAAATAACCACATAACCAGGACTGGCATCCCATAAGATTTTATTTTTTTTTGTTTTCTGGTTGGGTTTTTTTTCGTTATTATTATTGTTTTTAAAAGAGTGAGCAGCTCCTTCACTTCTGCTCAGACTGACTTTAATCTTAACTCTGCTTTCTTGGAAGTGGCTCTCTTTAGAGACTGTACTTGCAGCTCAGATAAGTACAAGCAAAATACATGCCCTCACTAAAGAAAATCAGAACCCCAAAAACTACATAAATACAGACATAATGATGCTGTAAAGGGCTTCTGTGAGGCAAGTAAGTTATTTTCTATAACATTACAGAAGGTCACTTAAATTTAGCTTGACTGTCAGTTCATGTTAACCACTGTGTAACAGGCTTATTCAGGATCTCAAAAAGAAGTGAACCCTGTGATTATCTTCTGTCTTCTCATTTATCTTCCAGGTGGCCTGTTGCCAGTGTTTCGTGTGTGATAGCCAAGTAATAAGGAATAACTCTTTTTTTCCACTCCTGCATATGTTGGTTTTGCTGATCCACCAAATATGCTCTGGACTACCACTTCCCTTTGATTCTTAGGCTGTGGCTTACTGTGTTAGAAATATTTAAAACTCCTATTGATGTTTTGCTGCTGCATGCTGCCTATTTTTTGTGTGTGTGTGGCTGTTTTGGAAACTGGTTCAAGGTACTAATTTAGCCTGGAAAAAAGAAAATCTCCCTTTGGAACACCAGCATCTGCTCACAGGTCTTATTCACTGCAGTAAAGAAGTTATATTGGTACAATTCAAGTGTTTGGATTGAGGCTTCTCACAATTATTTTGTTTGCTTGATGCTGAGGGCATGGAAGTAAACTGTAAAAATATCTGCAAAGTGTTGGAAGACCCGGGATTTTGGTGCAGAAACTGGCAGAAGTGTATCTGGCTGTATGTACAAAGACCAGAGGAATATTCAGGTTATCATTGTTGCCAATTTCCTGCTGTTGATTTTTGGAAATGTGGTTCTTTACCTGTTCTGCCCCAGATTGTTTCTTATCTTCAGATGTGGGTTGTGCTCTACCAGTGGGGTTGTGGAAGACTGGAGAAGTCTTATCTGCAGTGTGTGAGGGTTCTACTTGTGTTGTCCTTGATTTTGCTTGCTGCAGAGTATCTGTGTATAAAAGATAACAAGTTTTCATTCATCATATTTTCTGCAAATAGGAAGTTGGGCCTGCTGATTACAGAAAGAGTCCTTGGCAAAGCAATTGCAAACTAACAAGAAAATGCTTTGAACCTCTTATCTGTGCCAAGATCCTTTTCCATGCATTTTGGCCAAAGCTGTTATCAGCATAAACTAATACTGGCCACCATGGGTGAAAGGCCTAAGATCTGGAAACAAGTGATGTCTTGTGGCTTTTCAAGTGCTGATATTTTTATAATAAGAGGCTGCTCATGGTAGAAATATATCTGAGAAGCTGGGAATTGATGTATGTGAGCAGAGAGCGCTGGCATTGCTGATAAATTAGCTGGGAATTTTCACTCATGTAAAATAACTCAAATATTGGCTTAACTCAAAAATGTGAAATTAAATAGAAAAGTACAGATTTTCTCTCTGGATATTTGAAAACAATAACAAGTCATGTGAAGACTTGTTTTAAAAATTATTTCTAGAGGGTATGAGTTTTCCAGCCTAATGCAGTGAAGTCTATTTTTATAGTCCTTGAAAACAAAACCTGACAGACCATATTTGCCAGCACTTATATTGCTCTGGTGACAGTGCTTCTTTTTAAAGCATGCCAGAGGAAATGCTCTGTGCCGGAGCATATGTCAGTGATTAGTGGGACCAGTGCTGCAGGATGAAGTGGAAGAAATATGGTTGTGTGAAGAAAAAGCTGAATGGACAGAACATGAGAAATGTAGCGGTTTATGGATCGGTTTTCGGGTAGGAATGGAAAATAGTTATTTTTAGGGTTGTCTGTATGGCTGGCATGCTGTCTTCCAAATCAGTTAAGGTTTAACCGAGAGAACACAACTGGTGTCTTTCTCTGTGTTTCCCTAAATTTCTTCTTCATTTAGAAAATTGCTTTCCCTTTGAATCTGTTACTCTTTATGTAATGCAGATATTTGTGTGCTCAGAGTGAACTGAAAACCCCAGGAAGTGAGAGATGCTGGTACCCAACTTTCTGTGAATTTAGGCCTAAGTGGATTTAAGGGCTAAGGCAGAGAAGGAA
Organism: Xenops minutus; assembly: GCA_035221455.1. Lineage (NCBI taxonomy): Eukaryota > Metazoa > Chordata > Aves > Passeriformes > Furnariidae > Xenops > Xenops minutus. The sequence goes on from JAWWEE010000025.1 coordinate 12,665,426, forward strand.
CCTCAGGAATCATCAGCTTTGCTCCAGACCTGACATCTGGGTCCAGAGTTCTTGCCAGTGAAGCCCCTGGGGTGTGAACTCACATTTTTCTTCTGGGTGGCTCTTGCCACCTCCTTCTCCCTGCAGAAGAAGCTGTCCTTGGCCCTGACCACCTCTTGTGAAGGACGCTGAGGTCAGAGCACAGCTCCCAGCCCTGAGTTCTGCACAAGCCATGTGTGACTCTAGGTACTTGTATTTGAAATATTGGGGTGAAGGGGAGAGGAGGATGATGGTGCCCTGCTGCTCTTCCTCAGCTCAGCCCTCAGATGACTTTGCCTCCCTGCTTTGACCATTCTAAATAACGTATAACTGTGTTATTTGCCTCTCTGCTCTTTGTTTGAGAGGAGCAGCTCGGGCATCAAAGCATGCAAACAGGTATGTGTGTTGAGCAATGTAGAGGCCACGTTGTATGTAAGCCATGTGCCTGAGACCTGGAGAAATCAGGGCAAGAGCCCACCAGACCCACTTGTTTTGAATGTGGTCCTGAAGGTGCCCACACACTTCACTCGTGGGCTCAGGCTCCACTGTGGGAATTGCAAGGCTGAAAGTTGAGCTGGGAGTTGCACAGCATGACAATAGTGAAATTTCTTGTGTATTTAGCCCTGGACCTCATAGGTGTAGTCATCACTCAAGTGCTGCAAAAATGTTGTTCTGCCTTATCTTGTTCTTCATATCTTGTCACTTATGTTGGAGTACTCCCAAAATTTTTTCTATTTGATATAAGTGGCAGCAAAATGGAAATGCCCTGTTCTCTTTATCTCAATTGATGCCTGTATTTGAACTTTGCCAGTATTTGTTTATGAAAACTGCTTGTTTTCAATCTTGAAATCTTTTTTGTCAGAGCGGCTCGATACAGCTTGGATTAAGGGAAGTCACAAGAGGTTAGAGAATCCCTAAAAACTGGAAAAAGGATGTATTAGACTGCTATGCAGAATTACCCAGATAGCAGCAAATTAGACTGCTCCTTTTTGCAAAGTAGACATTTTAAAACATAATTCAAGAAGCCAAGTTATATCCAATCAAATCCAAGTTATAATTGTCTTGAGCTCGTTGCACCTATGACTTACCTGTCTTATACTTTTTATTTGTGTAGAATTTCCCCTCACATTTAAAAGTTTTTAAAGCTATTTTAGGTCTGGCTTCTGCTACTCTGCGAAGTTCTTGCTTTTGAGTAACTCTTGATATAATTAGAAAACCAGAATTAAATTCTTTGGGTTCTTTAGGGAAAAATGATGGCTTCCTGAGGTTTGCTTTCTATTTCTACAGCACACAGGAGGCTTAGTCAGGAATCTGCAAGGAGAAAGTAAAACACCCAAGGGCAGACTGCTTCCCATAAAGTAACATCATCTGAAAGTATATATTTATTTTCCATCTCTAAAGTTGCTCTGTAGAAAATGCCTTAAAAATTGGATTTTTTTCTGGTACTTGTAGCTGAAAAAGGAGTTTCTCAGCAGTGCAATAATTTGATTTTGTACTGTGTCACGAGTACTGCATGGATTTCTGAAAAGGACAGCTGGATTTTCACTGGTGACTGAATCCAGCGTTTAAAGATCTTGTGTGTTTTCAGTCTGATGTGTGGTGTCTCTCTCGCTTCTGTAATTGCTTCGTACTCGGATCTGATGGCTCAGGCCTGAGACTTCTGGATCCAGTTTTCCATTCCTTAGCTTGTCAGAGCTGTGAAAGGAGCTGACTTTGAAACCTTGATTCTCGTTAATCTTTTCTGGTTTCCTTACAACTAACCCATTTAAGAGCAGTGCCGAATTGCCTCATTTGGGAGTCACAGCTACACAATAACATGTTGTCTTCAGAAAACGTTTTCAAGCTCATGGAAGTTGGGTCCATTTGTAATGGATTCATGAGGGGTTTGGCTGTAGCTGAAGATAGTCTGGCTTTTTTAGAAGAAATACGTGTACCAGTGGCTCTGTGAAAGGCTGCTGTTGCTGGGGAGCCAGGAAGGGCAATGGCTCTGATGGGAAGTTCAGCAGTGAGGTGTGAGAGGTGTGATGTTCATCTCTTCCAGCTCTTGAAAGCTGTGGCTCTTGCTCCTGAAGTGTTGGGATGCTCTGATAAGGTGGACTTGTTCATCAACTCCAGTGATCTCTGTTCAGGAGCGGGAAAAGAATACCAAAGGAAATTTCCTTCCATCCTATTTATAAACTTTGTCAGCTTAACATGAATGAGTTTGGGCATGTGCTCAGAGCTGCTGGATTACGCAGTTAGGATTCTGTTCTGGCTTCCTCGAGGAGAGCAGTGTGTAACACATCCCCAGTGAGTGTCTGTGCAATCTGTTCTGGTTCTGTGCAGCCAGCGAGGAGGGGCGGGTTAAATAAAGAGGAGATCAGGTCATGCACCTGGATCTTACTTGGATCAGAGGGTACAAAGCTTCTAAAGCCTCAAAACTCTCAGTGGCTCCTCAGAAGAGGATGTTGGTTGGCAGAGAAACCTCCAAAAGCTGATTGGTTGCAGAGTACTCTTAAAATTTAAAGAAATGTATTCCAAGATTTTAATTGCATGTCTGGGCTTATGCATTTGTTGTTGACTTTAGCAATTCTGTTTAGTGCCTGTTGGGGCTGAACTCTGTGTAACAATGAATCTCCTCCAAAAGATCTTAATCTTAAGAAACACTTGAAAAAGCAGAGAGGGAGAAGCAGCAGTTGCAAAGATACCACCTGGTTTCTTGAAGCTCCTTGAGCCTTAAGTATTGTTTGTGGTTCAAAGTAATCTTGGCATTAGCTTATGTTATGAAAATTTCCTCCTTACTAGTCTGCAGAATGGCTTGGGCAATCTGTAGTGAGCGTGGAAGAGATTTCTGTGATCTGCAGCTGGACTGGTGGAAGCATCAAACAGTGCTCTTTAGCAAATGTACTGCAGAGCAGCTTTCCAGAGGGATTTGGAAATGGCCATTTCCTCACCCTCTCCTCAGACAGCATCCTAATCCCAGACCCAGCAGGCAAAGTGGGCTGCATTGGGCAAAATACTTGGCACTAACTATAGCAAGGCTGGTGGGTTTGGATTAGTCGACAGGTGACATCCCGTGGATCTGACACAGGGCTTGACAAAATTGTTAATCAGGGTTAATAGAATTGTCTCAGTGATCTTAGTTTTTCATTGTGGAGTCAGCAAGGTGGATGCTTCAGGTCTGTGGGATTGAATATGTGCTCCCAAGGCTCCCACCCAGCTCCAAGGTGGGAACTGTGTCCTGGCACAGCAGTCGATGCAGGAGGTGGTTGCACTAAAGCAACACTCTTGGAAGTGGTGGTGTGTCCTCTCTTGCTTTCACATGTCAGAATAGGTCTGGTTTCTTTCGTGGTCTACACTTTGAGGTTGAAAGAAATTGTCATGTAAACACTTTAATGTGTATATAACAAAATGTAAGCACTGAGGTGTTTTGGCATCTTGCAGTGTAAGGCACCATCTAGAAACAGTGACATTGGTTGGATAGGCAGCTTTCAGAAAGAGAAAGGTGCTTGAGCTGTAGCTTTTGCTGCTCCATCTATTTCTATCATCATTTCTATTGCTAGAAGGAGACTGGCTGTTCTTTGGAAAGGTTATAGTTGAAAGGAGTTACAAAACAGCACCCCAGCAGGATATAATCTCCTCAAAGTAATCTCTTGGGAACTGCACGTACTTGATAAGGCGTTTGGAGACCTAAGCCTTCTCTAAAGAGTAAAGGAAAGTTCATTTGTATCCACACAAAGACCCTTTGGCCATCTGGACTTGACTTACTGTTGTCTGCTCCTTGCTGCTGGCTGAGGAAGTGCTGTCTGAGCTGTGGATGGAGGGTGCTATGCAACACTTAAGCTCCCCTGACCTAAATCACTTGCTTTTTTACTGGAGCATGGATTAGCAGTGGCTTGCTGGTGCAAAAGTAAGCAGCAGTTAATTCAGTAAGTCAAGTCCTGTGTGACTGTGATTTGGGTAATGCCATCTTTGTGGGAAAAATGGGGCAAACTCAGCAAATGAGCATGATAAAATAATGGCAGGGGTGATCCTGGAGCCAAACTGACACAGCAGGCAAATTGTCTGTTCAAGTTTGGGTGATGCTGGTTACTTCTGACTGCTGCTTTCCCTCTCTAAGTCATGACTGATCTCAGCTCAGCCAGAACAGGGTTCCTTGGAGGCTTTAACACATTCCACGGGATTCCAGATTGTTCTGAAAGTGCTTTCTAAATGCTGTCTTAATGAAAGATTTCTTTAAGTCAGAATTAAGTTATTAAAATGTTCCAGGCATTTTCTAGAAGTCTTTGAAAGCTGACTGGACATTCCTTTTAAAGTTGATTTATTCCTGTTATGGGTTACAAAGTAATATTGTGCTGCTTGTGGGTTACAGGTAAGTTCAAATAAATAAATTATTTTTTTCCCAGTAATTTGCCTTTTTGAACTGACACTGCCATTCAGTCCCTCTCTATAATTTTGCAATTGCAGTCCTTGAGCAGTAATGGAAAAAAATGTGCCCTGGAGTGCACTTCCAAAACTCCTGGGTATGTCATTCCTGGTAATGCTGCATAAGGCAGTAGACCAAGAGCCTTCTAAGAGGCTTTTGTCTGTTTCTAAAGTTCCAGGTGATCATACATGATAGATTTTGTGCATGGATTGAATGCTATTGTCCTAGGGTTTAATTAGGGTTTTAAAGGCACACAGCAACTGGGTGTGTTCTGTGTATCCAACTGAAAAGGCTGTGTATTGGAGGGAAGTGAATTTCTGGAACAGTGAGGTGGACTTCTTGGCTTAAAATATACGGTTGTAAGAGAGCTCTGGTTTTGCTTCTTTTACAAATCCATAGGTTATGTTCTTCCTTGCATTTTTCAGGTAGTTTGGAGGAGCTTCAGTAGAGTTGTCACCTTTTCCTGGCAAGTGCAGTTAACTACTGCAGAAGATGATAATCAGCCTCCCCTTTACTCCCCCAGCCTTAGGAAACCTTGGATGCTGGTTCCAAGATGAAGTCAGTGCACAGGTGTATTTCTGAGCTTGCAGTTGGCTTTGGCATTTTGCTGCTTAGTTCTATAAAGTTGCAAAAGGTTTAAAAGAAAAAAAAGTAAGATCTGAACCTTATCAGTTTGTGTTGCTTCTGCTGGGACCCACGAGCAGCTGGTGAAGCAGCTGATCAAGTTGATGTTCCAATTCTGACTAGAAATTGGAAGAGCATGTCAGATTAGAACTCGGGCTGAAAACAAATATGTGGTTATAGGGAGCACTTTAGTCATGTACATTATCCCAAAATCTTTTACAGTAAGTGAAATGTTAATAGTTTCCTATTTGCTTTGCAATCTTCTGATTGTGTAATTATCTCTCCTTATTAAAGGTTCTGCAGTGGGAATGGATGACTGTCTCCATATTTGTTGTGCAATTACTGTAAAGTCATGGGAAAGCCTGCTGAGGGGTCAGTGAGCAAAAGCATTACTGGGAAACCAGGCAGCTGTGGAGCACTTAGAAGCTGAAGACAAATCTTGAAGTGTCTTTTGTGTTCTGAAAGAAGGATGGGAGGCACTTCTTAGGAACTTTGCCCTGAGATCTGAGGCTAAGCAGTGAAGGCAATAAGTGAGTGCATTAATCCGTGGGGCTGAGAAAAACCTTTCTTTCCTAAGATAACAAAGTTTGACAGGGCTGTTTATCTCCCTTAAGTTTCCCAGGAGGTATGAACACAAAATATGTTGTGCTCAGCCTTTTCTATCACTGTACTAGATAATTTATTTTTAAAGCATCATACCTAGAGAGGTCAGGTTTTTAGCACAAGACTTGCTCCTCTGTTGCTGCTCTGTTCTTGAAAGTGTTTTTCAGATATGCCTGGTTTGTGAGAGGTGCTTCCTCCAGAGCAACAGAGGTAAAGAGAAGTTTGGAGCTGCTTGCTTTTAAAAGACAAGGCAATATCACATCTCTGACCCACAAAACAACATCTACTGGGAAAATGCAGTTGGGGAAGGTTTACACAATTTTTGGACCACTTTACTGCAACTGAAGAACAAGTTATGTGTTTGTTTAGAGGATGTCCATTTGCAGTACATCATTCTCTCAGCTCCCTTGCTCTGGATCTGGCTGGTGGACTGTCCTTAGGGGTGTGGTAACTTCTCAAGTCATGCTGGACATTTCCTATTTGAGTTGAACATGTTTGCCTGCCTGTAGCACAAGCTGTCTCAGTTGGCTTTAGCCTTTCCATTCAGGAGTGATTGTTTGGGCCGCAGGAACAGCTGAAATAGCTGGTTTTGCAGAATATTTTGCTTGAGTTGTCTCTAAAGCCAAAGCCATTGAAGGCTTTTTAATGCAGTGCTTTGGCATGAGATAATGCAAAGTTAGGGAAAACATGTTGAGCTGGTGGCAGCTGAGGGCTTGTGTAGCAGCACTCCCTAAAGCAAGGGAGAGGCTTCCCAGAGAGCCCTGTCAGTGGCTCTTTGTGTGCACAAAGGTGGAACTTTGCCCCTGTTGTGTTGCCTGAAGAGAAGCTGCAGCCCTGTAAGCCTCAGCTGTACCTGTGATGCAGGTTCCTCTGCTTTTCCAGCCTCCGTGTTTGTGTGCTTTGTATCTGTCCTGGTTTATGGAGCTCGAGAACCTTTGGAGTAGGGAAATCCTATCACCTTATTTGAATGGCTTTCATTCAGAGGGAATGGAAGACCTGGGTCAAAATTGAGTTTCTGACTGATTTAAAATCCCTGCTCTCGTTCACTTCATTCGAAGCAGTAAGCTGCTATTTATTGGAGATGAAGTTTAAATTTAAGACCCACAATTGTAAATTACTTGGGAAGGGATGTCGTTCCATGCACCCATAATAGTGATAACCTGAATAAAACAATTGCAGGGAACTTTTTTCTGGGGGAGAAGCCAAGGGAAGTATTTTAGCCATAGCACTTTTATGATAACTTCTGCAGTTTACTCCTCTTACCAGAAAGATTATGGATTGTTTGACTGGTACAATCAAAACCAGCTGGATTTTTGGGAATTTTAAGGGGTTGTTTTTGAAGGCATTTTTATAAAAACCCAAGAAGTCCAATTAGTAGAATTCAATTCATAGATGTTTAAAAATTAATGGTAAGTTACCTTATAAAATATAGATCACTTGAGACTAAACTAAGAGCAGACATATGGTTTTGATTTTTTTTTTACCTTCAAACACTGGCACGGTGCTGAAGCCAGACAACTTTATTTTTCTGATGCATTATAACCAGCTGCAGATGTTTTAGATGTTATCGCTTCTCAATGGGCTCTGACAAATGTCTCCTGGAAGCCAGCAGCTCTAAATATTACATGCACTGTATTCTGAGGAAATGTTGAAAATCAAGTTTTAGGAATTAAACGTTCAATGTCTGAATCAAGAAAATTTACTTTCTGTCTTTCTCAGGGGATTTGCTAGCTGAAAACATTCTCTTGTGAGACAGGCACAGATGTTAGGCAAGACACACGTGGAGACTGGAACAAATATTGCCACAGATGGTCTTGCACGGTGTATTATTTACTGGCCTTCTATTACTAATACTGAAAGGTGGACACTTGAAAAGGTACTTCAATGTATAGCTAAATGCTGACCTGAAATTTGTAACAGGCATGCAACTATTCAGCATTAAGGGAAAAAGAAATTGAAGTATGTATTAAAACATATGGAAGTGTTGTGTTTTGTGCATCAGTGGCCACAGCATGGCCCTATTCTACAGGAACTTTTGTGATATTTTGGTTGCTCTGTTAAGGATTAAAGTAAATAGTTTTAAGTAAAGATTTTTTTGGTGGTTTTTGTCTTTACTGCATAGCTTTGAATCACACAGAAGGACATCTTCGCATATATATGGGATACAAAATGCTTCTTGTATGTCAAATGTATGGCTTTGGGGACGAGAGGGACTGTATGATTATTGACATGGGAATTGCATCAGATGTCCTTGACTTGGAAAATTCAGACAGCTTGATTCATCACTGCATAAACGAATCATTCATTTTTCCATACCCTGAGAGAGAGTGGGAAAATATCCGTGCTTTGCTGCAGACACCTCATTAACATTTGATTCTGTGGGCAGCACTGTGAGTTCTGTCTGGTCAATGCAGGAGGAGAGGAAGGAAGGAAGGAGGTGTCCTGAGGGGACAGGCTGGGTGCCTAAAGGCTGTGTGCTCAAAACTGGGCAGTGGAAATACCCCTATAGGCAGGGTCATGCCAAACAGGCTCTGCATCTCACAAGGCTTGTTTATATGTTAGCAGTTCATCACATAGTGGTGGTCCTAGTAGTTTGAAACTGTTGGGAGCTTTACCAAAAATCTTTACAGAGTTTCAGAGGAAGATGGGGATTGCTGAAGTGTTATCAGTAATTCCTTTTGAGCAAGGGCGGTTTTGGTAAAAAAGGCATTTCAGAACAAGGTACCTTTTGTACATATAAAAGGTTAATGATGCATCCAGTTTGCACCACACAGGGTAACCAAAGGGAATCTCCTTGCCTGTCTGCGTTGCTCCAGCTTTGGTCCAGTTTAAATATAAGCCAGCTTGTGCTCACTGAAATCCCTCAAGTCTGCCTGGCACTGGGGAGCAATTCCAAGAGCAGATTAGGGATGGCAAGCATCAAAGGGTACCTGCATGAGCAGGGACCCACATGCCTGGCTTGGAGGGACGTGGCACAGTGCCCTGCAGAGGGGCAGCCGAGCAAATGCGAGTCTAATGATTTGGATTTTGCTACTTCACACTAGTGTTTAAAACTGCTTAGGTGTAATCCTCACAGCAAATCTCCCCTTGCTCGGAGATGGTGGACTTTCAGTCCTGCACACTGATTTTTAAGCATGAACTAGATAGACTGAATTCTTGTGCAGCTGAACAAAGGCTCTCACTGATGCCGGGCAAAGAGGAGAAGTTTTCATGTTTGATTCTGTTTGTACAAGAGCATAAAATGGGTCTTTGTATCAACTTGCAATAACAAATGAAACATTATCAAAGGTTTGGGTTGATATTTGCCAGTTGAGTAGTGACTCTGGGAAATGCATATATCAAATATTTGGCAGGGAGGAGGAATGCTGTTGCTTGTGTTTAGGTGGACGTGTTTTCTTGGCTTATAAATTATTACTAAGAAAGTTTACATTGAAGGTTGATATTCATGATAGGAATCTTTTCTTAGCAGTTGTCACCTGAGCCTCAAAGAAGTTGCTTTTCCCCAGTCACCCAGGATGTTTCCACTATCTCTAGAGCTTACTCTGCTTTCTTGACATGACTTCATCAGGAAAAAAAAATCTCAAAGCTACTCTGTGCCCCTCGGCTGCAGCTGTCTGAGTGTACTTATGCTCAGAGGTCCCTTCTCTGTGGTGTGTATGGAGTGTGAAGTCCTCTCAGCTCTGATTAAAAGAGAAGCCACAGTTCATTTTGTGAAACATCAATCAAAAGCACACAGTATTTTTATGCAGCACTCACAAGATTGATCTGAATGCTTTGAAAGCTGTAGAAGCAATGAACTTTGGCTTGCATCATCTTAGGGAGAAGAAAATGATCCTACCTTTGATGGAAACTAGCAGAAAGTTGGCTTCTATTTAACCTGACGGAATTTGGGGTGTTTTCTCATCCCTGTGGTCTAAGTGGAATATCTTGGCTTGGTTGGAACAACTACTGCTTTTTTAAAAGGCATTTGAAGGATTTTTTGGACGTTTGAGTATTTGATTTTCCCCTGTCACCACCAAGTACTGTCATTTCTTCATACTTTCCCCTCTTGGATGAAGCATTTAGCTTACCACAGTGAGAAATGATTTGTAAAGTGTTCCAGCAGGTCAGAATTCTCACAGAGGATGGAGGATTAAGTGATGAAGGCTTTTATAACTACATGAGCACTGGGTTGGTTTTGGGTTATTTTGTTTTTTCATTTTTCTTTCTCGTGCAATGATCTTACTGAAGTTTGCAAAGATTGCTTAAATAGAACAGCGTTACTGTGGAGTTGTTTAACTGGGATCCTCTTTGGCTGTCACTGAGATTTAAATGTTAACATGGGCTTGATGCAGTTCTGGAAACTAAATCAAGTATCTGTTTAAATTTTTATATGGGGAGGGTGGTTTAAATTGCAACAACTAATTAGTTTCAACTGTTTGGAGATGTTAAAATAGGTGTTCTAAGCAGCCAAAAATGTGTGGAATTTCCCACCTACTGGTCAATATTTATTTATTCCTTTAAGGCTTGCACTGAGGTTTTCATCCTGTTTGTACAGAAGCAACCTTCTGCTTTAGAAGGTTTTTAACCTCTTTGGTTTGAAAGTTAGGGGGAAGTGGTGCTGGATACATGTTCCTGTGTGAGGGAGTATGAAAGCATGAATTCAAGTTTGAATGGTAGAGATGGCAGGAAGAATAGTAGATTAGTTGCCTGACTCTGCTCTGCTGCCTGGCAAATAAGGATCCAGCAACCAGGATGTGTTAAGGAGGGCTTAGACAGGGGTTGTGTCAGCAATAGAGGCCATTTGATGATCTTGCCCCCATTTTCCAGCCTACTTTCCTCTCCATTGTGCTGGTACAGCCCTGGATGGGGACTTACTGTAAACTAGATCAATGAGATGAGCTGGATTTGAGGCAAGAAAAAAGCCTGTTAATCGAGCTTTGCTCCCCAAGATGATGAGTACAGAATAGTGGTGTAATTCAGCAAACTGGTTTTGCTGAGCTGCATAGAGGAAAAATGCTGTTGGTTTTACCTCTTCAAAGAATTTGCAAGGATTTAGTTCAGACCATGGACAAAAGTGTCAGGATTTATCAGTCTAAGATTAGCTTTACTTGAAAGTACACATCAGCCTTGATTTTGTTTTGTTAAGCAAATTGGCGAATAGTTCCACTAAATTGCATATATTAAGAATCTTATTTTTTACTTTTTGTCAAGATTGACATCTTGTTGTTGCAGTAAGTGTTATGGTCCTTCCTCCTTTTAATGTAATTTGTGAAAATCCAGTCCTACATGGGCTCTTCTGAGCTGCTGTCCTAAATGGGATTACTGAAACATTGACATTTATCTGAGCTTTTTACTTTTATAATTCATAATAACCAACTGCTCTGGCTTATGCTTTTTGGGGTGGTGAACTTGTCTTGCCTCTTTGCATGGTGGTAAATTTATGGAAATACATAAATATTTCCTAATCTGGGAGCATCATGTGGACACTTAAATCTGGAAGTCTCTTTGCTTGCTTCAAGTTTCAAGAGATGTTCTTAGAAATAAAAAAGACTAGTTCACTTCATGTGTGGCCCCTAGAGTATTTTATAACATGAGGCATGGGAAAATAGGTCTAGTAGAAGTAATCTGTGAGGAGATACTGAGAGAAGTAAAATCTTGAGGAGGGGTGAAAGTATTTCATTGCTCTGGTGCATGGTGAAGTGAATTTAGAGGCATCTGAAAGACCACTCTGGTTGGCAACTTGCTGTGAAATACCAAGGCTGACTTTTAGTAGGTGTTAGACATGAATTATGAAGTGATCTAAGTCCACATTCAGTGTGCATCTCTTAATAGCATAAAATTATTCAAAGTTGAGTTGTTTCCATGCATTAAATATCTGCCATATTTATGATTATCTCGCCTTTCTAGCAAAGGTGGTAACTTCCACATCTAGTATTTTGCTTGCACTTTCAGAAAGCAATTGCTTTATATATATATATATAGCCTTAAAAAGTGTAGCTTGTCTTGCATGTGTTGACACCCAAAACTAGAAGTGTACATATTTAATGGATTTAGTTTGGGAATGCAGGCTGAATTCTTGGGCAGTGTGGCATCATGTTTCATGATCTCATGGGCAGAGATTGCTTACAGGGTTAGGTGTGGCTCACTGTGGTTTGGGCTAAGTGATTTGCCTCGTTATTACTACTAGTTTGGTAAACAGTGTGGTGCTTTTTTTCCTGAAGCTTGACAACCAGCCTTCCTCCTGTGGTTCCACTTTCACTTAAAAAGCCATCTCTCCCACCACAGCCTGTCTCATCCATGAATCCTTTCCCTGAGAGCAGCACTGCAGAGATGATGTTTTCCACAAGAGGTTAGTTGATTAAATGCTATGACAAATTATTACAGCTACTTGAAAGCAGTTGCTGCTGTCTTTAATTTCACAGTGTCAAGTTACTCTGTCTTAAGTAAGTGCCAAAACTCTCTCCAGGCTGCCTTTTGCAGAGGTCATTACATGTGGCTCACCTGTAAACATGTCCTCTCCTCTGGAGGGGAGAACAGATGTTTCTGCCTCTGAAAGATGCTCCAGGCACTTGCTGCAGGAGATGGTCAGCAGGCTGTCAGAAGCAGTCTTTATGGGCAGGCTGGTCTTTCACAAGGAGATGTGTTTACAGAGCATGAAATGAACATTTTTGCACAGAGGCAAATAATTGCTTACAACGGAGACTTTAGTAGCAGATTTGAAGCTTGAATGGTTATTAGTAAGGTCAGCTGGAGCAGACAGGATGTCCATCTCCTGAGCAAAGTCATTCAGAACTTTTTAGCTGTTTGTTTATGCTGAACGGTTTTAAGACATTGTAATGTTCACACCTTGGGCTTGCCACTTTGCATAAAATCTTGTGATAGGCTGTGTTGCTACATCTATATGTGTACGGAATGGTTCCTTCAAAATTATTCTTGAATGGTGAACTCTCTTTTGACTTGTCCATTATCTTAGTCTTGAATTATTATCTGGTAGTACTCCAGCACTGGCAGGGTTTTTAAGGGACTTTACATGAAGTGTCTGTGAAACAGACTGTTGTCATGAGGAAAAGGGATCTCTGTGAAAGCTTTCTGTGGTCAGGAGCTGGGTCTGAAGGGCAGCAGGTCTCAGGTAGTGTTGGCTGTCCCGAGATGCTCTAGTTAATGCTCTCACTCATCGGGTCAGGGCTCTTTCTTGAGCAGTGATGAAAAATTGTTTCCAAAGAATGGTTATTGGCAAAATTAATCAGATTGATTCTTCACTTATGACACAGATCAAGACTTGAACTTCAGTCTTCTATGGTAATAAGACCAGTTCATCATCACTAATTACATCTCTTCGTTCCCGGCAGTTTCTTCAGGCTCCTTACTCCTTCAAGGTGACTTCCCCACTCAACAGATGTGTGTGTCTGACAGAGCATTTAAAAACCACGGAGCTTGAAGTAGATGAACTTCTTGTAAAAGCAATTCTGTTTGATTGCAATTAGCCACATCACAGAATTCGGTGAGTCTGACTGATGTTAACTGTGAGTGCTGTCAGACGTCAGAGCAGAGGGGACTCCTCCCTGCACACCACAGTTGCAAATGGGGCTTAAGGCTCCAAGTGCTCCATTTTCCAAACATCTGTGCTGCTTTAGGAAGGGGGGAAAAAAATTACCAACACCACAAAGGCCGTTCTGAAAACATCTTTAAAATGCTGCATGTTACACCCATGATCTTCCCATTGCTTTTTTGTAGGGCATCTTTCCTGAGAGATAGTGGGCCTTCTTACTTCATTCACATTGTGCTGAAGAGCCTTAGCCATAAACCCTTTCACTAGAGTTATTCTTGTCTGAGATGAAAGCCAATGAATGAGGCCCTTCCAAGAAACATTCAAGCATTGCCTGAATACTCCCCAGAACAACTGTCCTTGAGTTCTGGGAACACAGAAAATCTAGGATACAGGTTGTGTCTCTCTCCCTGCTGCCATTGAAAGCAGGTTTTAAAATAGTTTGTGCTCCTTCTGTACAGGACTGAGCAGAGATTCACCTTCAGAATTCCTCCAAATGGAGCTCAGTGTTCTGCACAGTGTGAGCTGAGCTGCAGCACTGTTTTGCCAGTGCTGTTTTTGCCACGAGGTGTTACACCATAAATTTTCAAAGGACACGAGAGAGACTGTACATACAGTGAATTACTCAAACACTCTGTAACACGACCTGCTAATAGCCTGCCCTCTTTGAAATAGTCCCAGCCGTGTGAGCTTAATTCTTTTTTTCCTATTTAATGAGACTTGGTAGAACAAACACCTAAGCAAATATGAGAAGTTTGTATCAGTCATTCTCTGCTGCATCTCATGTATAACCATGTGTTTTATTTCTTTATTGATTTTTCTTTGTTTTGTCAATGCTTAAGCAGTATTCTTTCAATATGAAATAAGGCCTATAAAAATACTAGACATAACACGTTCAAGTCAAATTTGGTGGTTCTTTATTGTGGTATGAGAAGGTACAAAAACTGTTTCAGAGAATGTACTGCTGTACAGCGATTTTTCTCAGTCCCATGGAGCTTCATTATAGCGAGGTCAGACTATGTGCTGTAGAGAAGAGAATTTATATTTTATCATAGGGCTAACTGCTACACTCTTGTAATGACCCTGAAGGACAGTAAATGTTCTAAATAATTCAGCTTCTTTGGAATATAATTCTACTGTGCTATAAGAGCTAGAATATACCTAGGAATATAGACAATATTGTGGTATATTTTAATGTGATGCCTAAGGGATACTCATGAATTGTTTGCCTGCCATAGCCCTGTCTAGAAAGTGGATGGTGAAGGTTTTTGGAATTCAGTGTTTTCAGTGTACTCTCAAGGGAAAGACCTCCCTTAAGATCCTTGGGGTGAAATGAGACTCCTCAAAGTCTAATTGTGTGTTGGCCCAAGATGGACTATATTAATTTCTCATGTAGTTGAAGAGCCTCTTCCATAATTTTGTGTTGTAATTTTAATGCCATGCCTTTCTATTTTCTTCCATGCTATTTGTAATACCTGCCCTTCCTTTCTGCCCAGTCATCTCTGCCCTTATCAGCACCCATTATTTTGCATTTTTCTCTGTGTTGTTTCTGTAAATATTGAATGATGAAATTTGCTTTTTTCAAACAGGAGGACACACATTCATACAGCCATGATAATAGAACAGCTGCTGAACAGCTGCATAAAAATAAAATCAATGAAGTCCTGCATTTGCACAGCTAATGCCTTCTTTACTCACTCTTTGAATTGCATCCCAAATTTTTGATGCCTTTTTTTTTGTGGTCAGGACTGCTTTTGAATTTTAATCTCATTCTCCAGTTAGCAACATCAGCAGATTTAACAAGCCTGCTTTCCATTCTAGTATTGAAATCGATAGATAATTTTACAGGGTCTACAAAGATTCTGGCAAAGATTGTTTTGACACATGACCTGAATGTTTGCATGGGAATGCATACATTTTGATTAGATTTGAGTGAATTCTGATTTGGTTATTAACAATAACAAGATTCAGTATGCTCGGTTTTATGTCCCCAAGTGATGCATCTCTTTTCTCTCCTGTCTGCCCACTTGTTACCTGTTCCCAGAGAGAAGCTGCTTGTTTCTTCATTTTTAATCCTGACACTGCTGTAGTTAGTAGCTGTTTGTCACTTTTAAGGAGACACCCAAAAGTGATTTGTCACCTTTTAGACATGTGCAATGTTTTGGTATCTGCATCCCCAGCTCTGCTCTTTGTCAATTCCCCAGAAGTGTTCATTATCTTTCAGTTATTGAAAACATCATCTGCCTTCCACTGTCAACCAGCTTCTTCCCAGGCCCAACCAATTTATTTTTCCAGTTTCTGTTTTTCCCTATTGCACCTGAATCAGGCTTGGTGTGTCCCCTCGCTGTGCTGGCACCTGGAGCAATCTGGTAGTTTCTTGCCACCTTACAACTTGCAGCTGCCCATGTGAGGTGTTGATCACTACTGGAGAGCATCTCTAGGAGGGACCAAAGTGCCTACACAGGGTCTAGCCTCTGGATTCAGCATCCCAGTGTGCACTGCTCGATCCTTTCCTTGCCTTGGGTCAGGCTCGTCTCACCCCACACTGGAGGCAGACGTGGACAATGAAAAGCCTTGGATGGCCTGAGGTGTGGGATGTTCACAGCTTCGTGCTGTGCTTGGAAGGAGTAGAGGGAGGCTTGGGAGAGAAGCACTGAGCCCTGGGCGGTGTGATCAGATGGCACAGACGGTGCACAGGAGGCTGCAGGAGCTCTGCCAGGGCTTTCCCGGTGCAGGGACGAGTGGGAAAGGCTGGGAGGAGCTCTCTCGCTGGGTCTGTGTACTTGGCACTTCAGCTTTTAACTGTAGAGAAGTCTCTAAACATTGCTGTAAATGCAAGTTATTTTTCAGGTGCCCAGAACTTTGCATTGGGATAATCTTCCCCTTATGGTTCATGGTGGGTTTTTAGTGTGATATGTGTGTTCTTCGAGTCTTCTTTGCCAACTCATCAGTGGTACCTTAGTTTCCTCAAGAAGTTGAAGATTTCTTGTCTTCCAAATATGGGATTTTTGTGCTCAGCTTTTTTTTTCCCAGTGGAATAATGCAGCTTGTCCTTGGTCTCAAGGAGCAGCTTGTGCTTCCTGATGAGAAGAACTGCTTACAGGAATACTGTGGCAGTACAGGAGTCTCCTACAGGTTCTGGCCAGCAGCTCTGCTCTGTGTGAGCAGCAGGACAGCCCCTCACCATCCTGTGTGCTGATCCAAACAGAGCACAAGGGCATCAGATGAACTGACAATGTAAGCATGGAAATTGCTGGTAGCACGGATCAGATTTTCTTTGAGTAACTGGGGTAATAGCAATAACTCTGATATTCTGATTTTAAGAGTGTGATACACCTGGTGTAGATCTGTGCATTTGCAGGGTGCAACCTATCAGTTGCCTGAGCAGCAGTTAAATAATTTTTTGGGAAGAAGAGGCATGTTAAATCTTGCTTTTTAGTGCTGATGTTTTCGGTTTAATGTAGCAGTAGATGATGTGACATCCTCTCGTTTGGGGTCTGACTTTTCCACAGGTGACATCACATTCTTAGTCATATTGAGCCTGCTTTCAAGTATCTGGTAGGAGATATGCAATTAGTTTTATGTGTAGCTCCTGATGAATAAGGGCTCAAAAAAACTAAAACAAATCCAAAAAGCTAGAATACAGGGGGTTTTCCCCAGTATCTTTCAAAATTCAGATGGGAAGAAACAGTTTCTAACCTTAATGTGCAGCTTGCTATGGGAAGCACTGCCTGCTGACATAAAACACAATCTCAGTACCTGGAACACAGTGAAATGGCAGTTACTGTTTTTATTCCAGTTTTTCAGTCATATCTGTCACGTAGATTTAGTATGGATTAAATATAGTTTTCCAAAGCAGTGAATGTTGGAACTTTTTGTATCTTTTTGGAGATTTCAGAAGAGTGGTATTAACCTTTCTGAAGCCAGTGTACTCTGCATGCTGGCAAATCTTTGCCCCTCACTGGGCATCAAACTTCCATAATGTGCCCTTGAAGTTTGTTTGTGCAGGTTTGGCATCAGCCCAATTTCTGTGAAGAAAGGTAAATATCTGGTCCATGCTGTCAGCTGCTGCAGCTCTGCAAGGCTTAGGGAGGCCTTATGGGGCTCTGCTGGTTTTTCCAGGCAAAATCCAGGGCATTTCTGTTTACTATTATGGACTATAACTGTTGGCAAGCTTTCAGACTGCCTCGCTCATCTCACCTCAGAACACATGTTTAGTGCAGCCTTGCCTGTGCCTTTGTCACAAAGTGCAAAGCATCCTGGTGGTATACTTTGCACATTGGTAAGTCCCAAAATGGAGTGGTTTTCTCTTGAAATGTCTGTTTCTATGGAAAGGACTTCTTCCTTTGTATGTCTAGCAGGTAGATTTTGTCCTGTCCTTGCTTCAAAGATTGTTGGAACATTAGCAACAGTATGTTTTTTGTTTGGTTTTTTTCATACCAACTATGCCATTTTATACCAGAACTTGTACCAGAACTGGTACCCAACCAAGCAGATGCCATTTTATAAAAAGCACAATTTGCCTTGGTTCTTTCATCATTGACATAGTTATAAATGCTGTAAATTGTTTTGTGAACTGAACAAAGTCAAATTTGCAGTCACATGTCTGCCAGGTCCACCTACTGCAGCACCAGGCCAAGCTGTCATCTTGTATTGGTTGAGTGCTGTGAATTTCACCTCTGTGTAGTATTTTTGTAGTATTTATATCCTGGAGGATATATGGGTGTTCATTGTGGTGTTTATCTAATGAGATTTCTGCTAGTATAATGCAGAGTTTGCTTCTGTGCTTGTGTACAATATATTTGGAAGTCGTGTTCATCTGAGCAGTCCTTGATTGGCTTAACGTTCCTATAATCTGATCTGGAGTTTATAGCTGGAGTACAGGGAAATCATCAAAATGATAGAATTAATAGGTTTTGTATCCTGCATTTTTATTAAATCTTAATGCAATTGTTCAAGTATTTCTCCATATGCAGCATAATCTGCAAGTCTTACTGGTAAGTCAGATTGCAGACTCAGTGCTCTGAAGTGTGTCCTTGTAGGAAGCAAACAGCTTGTGTGCTGTTTGCTCCTGTTGAATGAAGTGTGGATTTCTGCAGACGTGCAGGGTTCTGCTTCAAATGCCCACTCCTTGAGCTGATCTTCAAACCAGATCGCTCCCTCTTTCTGTGAATATAAGGCTGGTTTTATTTAAGACGGCTTTAGCTGGCACTAAATTTCATGCTCACAGCTTCTGCCAGCAGTTGCAGTCCAAAACCAGCTCTTGGACATGTGATAAAACACTACGTGTATGTTTGTTCCTTGGGAGAGCTCATCTAGTTTTAAGTTTCCAGAAAGCTGTAGAGCAGAGAGGGAAGGTGGGAGGGGTGGGAAGTCTATGATCTTATTTGGAATGGCAGTTCAGAGATTACTTTTGTCAACAGCCTTATCCCATGTTGTCCAAGCCTCCCCTGGCTGTTGTACCTCAAGGGAAGGTGAGTAATGGGCTGCTCCCACCTTGGCCATGGGGTAGCCCAGGGCATGATGTCTTCTTTGGGAATTTTATAGTGTGCTCCTGTATCTTACAGCAAGGTCAAAGAAATGTTCTTACTGCTTGAGGGGGAAAACAAGGAGGTTTCTGATACAACCAAATGCCTGCAGGAGCTTATTCCACTGTGTTGAGCAGATCCCTGAGCCAGGCTACAGTGGGAAATGGAGCAGTTCTGTAGGTGAGGAGGGCTGTAAATGCTTTATTGAAAGAAAAGATGAGAAAGCTGTTGTGGGCAAACGAAGTCTAAAACTAGACCAGCTGGGGTTTTAACAGCTGAAAGGGAAGTCTGAGGCTGAAAGTGCTGTGCTGTCACAAGGTGTGCTAAAATTCGGGGAAGAACTCGCTGCTTTGGTGCCCTGTGCTGACTTTGGAAGGAGCTGTGCTGCTGCAGGCCTGGGTGGAATTAACCAAACAATAAATTCAGAACAGCAAACATTGCAAGACTGTAATATTGTTTCTGAAGGTAAGTGAAGAGCAAAGTGTGAGGTGTTTGGTAGAGATAGATGACTAAACTGGATGTCATTTCGCTGTCCTCAGCTGATGTCTTCAGACTTTAATCGACTGATGAACCAGGACTTTTTGCTAGAGAAAATTTGGTTGTACTAAGGGATTTTCAGCAATTGAGGCTGAATAAATCATGTTAACTGAAGGAATTTCATGCCCGGGGGGTTGGGGAGGAGGAACAGTTCAAACAGGTACTATTCTAGCACTTGACACAAAAAGCTTTCTGCATTAAAAAGCAGAGTCAGCTCCTAAAATTGGGTAATGCTTAGGCAGCAGGCTGTGCCATCCACCAAGGAGGTGGATGCCTGGTGTTCTGCAAGGAGCATGTTTGTCCAGCAGCTCTGCAGGTCCCAGGTGTCCCTGGGTGCTCTGCAGAAAAGGCTCTGCTTAGTGCCTGTGTGCTCTGCTCCCTCCAGGGCTCTGCTCAGCTGGGCTGTCATTCACTGACACAGGGTCAGGGCTGACCCAGGAGTGCCCACAGGATTTGGGGCTCTGCTTCTGGAGGAATCAGGCAGGTTATTTCCCTATCCTGAAGCACAGCTCTCTCAAAAGCAAAGCACAAATCTGAATTTCCATATTACTGGTGTTTCAGGTGAGAAAGAACACGGTGGCCAAAGGGTAGCATCATGTAGGAAACTTTGTCTGGTTCAAACCTGTTGCTTGGGTCTGAGACACAACTCAGCTGTGAAAGATGAACTTGGCTTTTTTGTCTTTGAAAGCACTTAAACGTTCTGCATGATGTGCTGCCATTGAGTCCTGTGTTGCCTTTTAATAGTTCCTGAAATGTTGAAGGTATGGATTATGTTAATGTACCTTTTAAATTTTTTATGGACTGAAAGAGCTTCAAAAATTAACCTTTTGAAAACACTTGGGTGGATCACATGACAGGCTTTTAGCAGCCTTTTTTTTTTCTAGTAGTATGCTTCCTCCTATTCCAGTAAATGAGGAGCTTTGATTGACTGAGGTTATGCTCAGCTTCCTGACCCAGGACCAGCCTCCAGCTGATGTTGGTGATATTTTTATTTTTCATTAGCTCCTCTGCAAGTCTCAGCTGTTTTCATGTCAGTACAAAGGATGGGGGCTGTTTGTGCTGTGCAAGTGTTGTACCAGTTTGTTGTTCAACACGTTAATAGAGCTCTGACAAACAAACAAATAAATTTATTTCTTCATGGTGCAATAACACTTGATATCTATTTATTTATGAAAGGGTTGCCTACCTTTAGTGTGTGGCCCCACAATGGTTGAAACCTGGGCTTCTTGCTGCAGTGAGAGAGGGGATTTCTCGTTGTTTCTGCCAGACGTGGCTTCTCTCACATTTTGCCTCACACACAGCCTGGGTACTGCAGGTTTTGGAAGACTAGAGAGAATCTGACTATAGATGTTTCCTGTTTCTGCTTTGCCATGTCACAGATTGTGACAACTAGGGCGTACCCAAGTGTGTACTCTTGAGTGTTCCACTGAGTTCACCCCAGGTTGCAAGTTCCTTCAGTAAACAGAGGAATGGCTTCTATTTGCTCTCCCTTTCACTGTTGTTTTTCTTGAATTGTTTTGTCATCTCCAACATCTTGTTGTAAGATATAAGTGCAAGACAGACTTGCTGAGGTGCTGGGATAAGTGAAGAGGCCTAGGATGGAACAGATGCTCCCTTTAACACTGTCCCCAAAGATCAAAGCTTCTTGGGTCTGATCATAGCTCCTTGTTTCAAAAGAAAATAATAAATCAGCAAAGCAAGTGTTTGAACAGAGTTTGAGATCTGTACAGCATCGTGATTTGCGTATGTGCTTCAGCAAGTCTTTTTTCCTCATGTGTAGAAAACTCTTGGCTTATGTCTCCCTCCACATATTTTTTTTTTTTTGGCTGGAGCCAGGCACACTAAATAGTGATTAAACAAAAAATTAAAATTCCATTTTTGTGCATTTGGCATTTGAATGCTGATCAATTGCTTTGGCGGTGCGTTAAGTAACAGCGTGGTAGACAACAGAAGGGGCTTATTTACAGCAATCTGTCTAAATCCATTTTCAGTGTATTGCTTAATATGCCTTTCTACTTTAGTTCATTTTCAGTTCTTAAAAAATGAAGGCTTGAAACAAGCAAGAGAACAGTTTAAGATATTGCTGCAGAAGTAATCACTCCTTAGTGGTAAACAACATCCAGTTCTTAAGGAAAAGAAAATGTGCTTGAGCTGCAGTAGAACTTATGGGCTTGTTGTAGGAGTTAATGGCTGGAATTCAATGGCTTGTGCACTTACATAGTCTGACTAGATGATCGTAATGAAGCCTTCATGCTTTGAAATGTGCTTTTTGCATGTTGCTTACAATTGACTATTTTTAAAAAACAATGATATTTTTGCAAAATGGGGAACTAATGTAGAGCAAAACAGAAAATTGCTGGCCCCTTTTATAGGGACAGAAATCCAGATCCAAAATGTCAATTTACCCTAACCATGCAGCATCGACAGCTGCAATGGTCAAACAATGGTTTCTGCATTCCACAGTTAAAATGCAGATAAGGGGGAGTGTGCTGGTGGGTTTGGACAAAAATGTTTTGCCTTCTGTCATGCAGTTAAAATTAATGGAAAATTAGGATAAGAGTGAAGATTGCGATGAAATACAGCATTGCACACATGACATAGCTCCCCATAAATGAGATGCTTGTTTAATAGTTAGAGTGAAAGCCAGTCCTAGGAAACTTGCTGTGTTTTGCAGATTGCTTCAATATCACAGTCTAGAGCGTCTGTTGAAGGAGTATCATCAAGTTATGTAATTTGCATAATTGAGTCAAATTCCATGCAGCATCCCTGAAGGAAACCACTAAAAAAAGCAACATTCTGGTCCCTGTGTGCTGTGTCTGGATTTCTAGAGCTCAGACATCTTTGACAAAAACTGGGGAGGGGAGCAGGGGGAAAGGAAAGAAAGGAAAAAAAAAAAAAGAGCTTCCAAAACTGCATCAAGGTCAACAACCTGCCCGTTCTCCCAACGAGAGGGACTTTGAGGACTTACGTGCACATCTTCCCTCTGCCCGTGATGGCATCGTGCCTGCAGCCTTACACACTGCTCTGCTAATAGTGATGACATGAGCCTGAAATCTGCACTTGGGGAGGGGAGGCAGTGTTTTAGCATTCACACTGACTTCTTTTGGTAGTCTGCTGAAAGTAGGTTGGTCTTGAAAGTGTGGTTTGTAAGAAACACGATGCTAATCAGGCTGCTGCAGCTACACCTTTGGGGCTGCGTGGATCGTGGGGGCTGGCAAGGTCATTGAAGCAAAGACATTCATATTCATTTTGTAGCACTGAAATTCACTTCAAAATTAATATTTAGACATTGTTGACAGAACTTGTCAGTGACTCAGCAGACTTTTCAGTTGTGGTGTTTTAATAGTGACCTGCAAAACCAATGTAAATGTCTTATGTTTGCTTGTAAGGGGATACTGTTAGAAATATTCCAACCTTTTAACATTTACCCAGGTTGTGTTAAATTTAATGGAGGATTTCTGAGTTGGATTGGTTAATGTAACTTCTCTGACCAAGGCCAAAAAAGCTCCAGAATGCAGGATGTCTGCTATTGCCATCTCTGCTTGGAGAGCTGTGTCGATCCAGCAGAGGTTCATGGGGTTTTGTCCTGTTTGAATCTGTTTTGGTGTTAGATGTGCAGGGCAGTAACATGACGAGCACTGCAGGCAGAGGAACAGATAGTGGCTCACCCTGCACAGTCCTCCTTTTACTTTGCCAATACCAACATGTGGAAGGGTTGAACCTTGTAAGTCTCCAAGACCAAGAGCTGTACAGAGCCTGTTCCCCAGGACTTTAAGGATCAATAACTCCTATTCCATCTACTTCTGAAGTCCAACACTACAGTTCAGAAAGGTCTGAATAACTGATGTATGTACTTCATGGTTTTCCTTCTTGCTTTATTTAAAGTTTACAAATTGCTCACATGTGTGGCCTTGACATGGTTAGCTTGACCCAGCTCAAAGATGTTTTTGTATATGAATTTTTCTCGGACTGAGAGAAGTAATGCATCTACCTACTTGACTTTCTGCTGTCCTCCTGCCTGATTTGTACTGTGTGTAATACAGTGGCAGTGTCTGATTTTTTTCTCTTCCCCCCCCCCTTATTTTAAGAGCCCTGGAGGATGATATGCTGCTGCCTGCTTTCACTCAGCATTGCAGGTTTTAAATTGCTTGCATTAGGTTGTTGCTTGCTCTGAGGATGTTTACATGCACATTGCTGACCTCTCTGAAGAATGGCTCGAAGCTGTGCAGAAAATTTACTTCCCTGTTCACATTATCCTACATTGAGAGCACAAACACAAGGATCACTCCAGCCCAGAGCCTGGGGGTGCTTACACTGAGCAGGGATGGCTGGAACTGCTTTTTAATGGCTTTGAGGCTGCTGCTTGGCCAGATGAGTGTTGTCTGTGTAATGGTGAGAGGTGCCCCTCCTGAAACACTGGTAGCCCAGTGGTGTGGCTCCCTCAGAGTATGCTGGAGATACTGCTGTGAGTCCTTTGGGGTGTATTTGAAACTTCTCTCCCTTCTTCTGAGAGCTATTGTGGAGGACAGCTCAAGATCTTTGCAGTGAGTGTATTTCAAAAGAAAAGGGTTGTGGTTTTACCCCAGCTGGCAGCTCAGCCCCACGGTGGGGTGGGGGAATCAGAAGAGTGCAAGGGACAAAACTCATGGATTGGGATACAGACAGTTTAATGGGCAAAGCAGAACAAATCAGGGAATCCACTCACCACTTCCCGTGGGCAGACAGGTGTTCAGGCATGCCCAGGAAAGCAGGGGAGATAAATGCCATCTCTCTGAACAACCCCTGCTTCCTTCTCTGAGTTTTATGTACTGAGCATGACCCCATAGGGTCTGGGATATCCCTGGGGTCATTTGGGGTCAGCTGTCCTGGCTGTGTCCTCTCCCAACTTCCCATGCACCTCCAGCCTCCCTGCTGAGGGAGGAAGAGCAGAAAAGCCTTGACTCTGTAAGCCCTGCTCAGGGGTAAGGAAAACATCCCTGAATTGTCAGTGCTGCTTCCTGCACAATTCCAAATCACAGCCCCAGCTATTATGAAGAGAATTAACTCTGCCCCAGCCAAAACCATCACAGAGAGCAGTCCCCACAGGGACTGGAGCAGTGGGCGAGCATCTTCTAAGGGATGTCCTCAGACCAGAGTTCAGAGGGAAGTATCTGTGCAATTCTAGTTTAAGTTGTCTGAGTCCCAAGAAGAGATGGGATTTAGCAGTGCCCTCTTAGGCAGCTCGGAGGTATTTTTGCTGGTGGGTCTCAGTTTTCCTCTTTTTCTCCAGGGTGATTTACTTTCCTGGTCACTTTGTAGGGGCTTGGCATGGGATGCTGGGTTACCACGTGCACAGTGGATGTTGTGAGGCTCAGAGTCACACTGTGTGTTCCTCCTTTTGGATCTGGTCCCTGGACACTCTGGCAGTGGTCTCCTCTGCAGTGCTGAGTGGGGTTTCCAGAGTAACTGCTGGCAAGGGATTTTCACGTGTTGAATTTCAGCAAAAGGCAGAAGGGGCAGTGGCATTGTGAGCGATTCTCCTGGTGTGCACATTCAGTCCACAGTGCTATAAACAGGAGAAAAGAGACTTAAAATACTGAGGTTTCAGACTTGCCAGTTGTTCCTGTGCCCAGTATGACACTTGTGTCCAAGCCCAGTGCTCAGAAAGTTGGAAAACTCTCCTGGCAAGGAGATGCTCTTCTATGAGAGCTTCTCAGGGCTTTTCCTAGCAGGGGAGTGTCCTGGTGAAAAGACTGGCCAGAGAGCAGGCCTGGCAAAGAATGGTTCTTGCAAAACAGAGCAAATATTTCCCAAAACAGCAGTGTGCTCTGTGAGTTATTTAGTGAGGATGATTAGAAGGGGTGGCATGTTGTCCAAACAATTAAAACCACCGTGGTGGCCAGACAAGTAGGTGTGCTGGACTGTTTCAGTAGCACAGGGTGGCTGCTTCATGATGCTGAAAATTGGATTTGACACCAAAAATAGTCAAACTGACACTGCTTCTTTCTGTCTCACTGTGTTCAGTGTGCCCTCTCCTGCCTCTTTGGTTTCTGGATCACACATCTTGACACTTAAAAGTACTTTTGCATTACCAGCAGGTAGGAATTCACAGGAGAGCAGTGGTGTTTAGTGGGACAGCTGGAAAACCACAAGGCAGGTTAAACAATTTAGGTTTATATTTATGTTTGGTGAGTTCAGGTGAGCCCTTCCATGACAGGATGGTGTGGTTCTTCACACTGCTCTGCTGCTCTGGGGCTGCACTTGCTTTCTCCTGCTTGATGGGAATCAGGGAGGCTTTTGCAGTGCCTCTCATGAAACCTCTCTTCTTCAGCAAATGTGAGCCCTCAGCCTGTGCAGTCAGAGGGGAGCTGGAGATGCTGGATTACTAGTGAGGATCTTCATTTGCTGACTTGTTTCCAAAGCACCAATGGCTTTTGAATTTTAGGAACAGCATCGTGAAATAGGAGTTCTAATTGGGTTCAGTTCAGGCTCATGCCTTGTGTAGAATTTGCTTTTAAGTTGAGCAGCAACAGTCTTAATAAATGACCTTTAAAGTCTTATTTTGATTTTATTCAGGTGTAGTAGTGTGCTCATTAATAATGATCCTGCAATAGGTCTCCCATTACATCCTATTTAATTAACAAAAAAGCTGCAAGATGTATTGGATATTTTCAAAATGAAAATGGGAGTTTTTAATAGATTCCCTGATTAAGAAATACTGTTCTGCATACATGATGGTGCCCTGAAAAAATATCACTTATCAGCTATAGATAAAGTACTGTTCTGAGACAAGCAAAACTTGATTTCTCCCTTACCCCTTTCAGGCTAAAAGCCACTTGCTTGTGATTACTTTACCTCAAGGAAGGTGTTCAATCTCTTCTTACAGGAAGGGGAGGCTGTTAAGGAAAGGTTGCATGTGTTGTGTATTTAATATAGCCAATCTTTTGTTTAAAAGGCATCATACGTGAGGCAAAAGAAAGACACTTACTTTGCTGATGGACAAAGGAAAAAGGACTGGCATAACAATGAAGCCATAAGGAGGGACTCTGAGCGTGTAGGTAAGTAAGATTGCTATAAAAATGTTTCAATACTGCTTGTAATTTAATTTGATTTTATTTGGTAGGCTGAGTATAGAACAACAGAGTCAAGATGTTTTTGGCATGATGCAGCAGTTAAAGCCAGTTAATCTGTTAATCTTTAACTGTGTTAATTCCAGTTAAATTCCTTTTCCCCCAACTCCACATTAACCATTTTGAGGTGAAAGTGTAGCACTATATCTTGGTGTTTTATGACAGGTACAGTGTTGATTTTTAAAAAACTTACCAAGAAAAAAGTATGCGTGTATCTCTCCCAGAAATGGGAGATCCAGAAAGGAAGAAGAGGGATAAGAAAAATGTTCTGGACTATAACTCTCCTGCAAACTTAATTCCATAATTCTGGGGTTTGTCTTGCATCACAAATAGGGGCCCATTTTGAACATCACAGCTTTCCACTGGTGTATCTGCAAGGGCTCTGCCTCTCAGTTCAAGAGCTCAGGTTGTAAATACATAAATCCATCTGGGCTGAAAATTCCAACAGCGCTGAGGTATTCAAACCATATGGATTCTTCCTGCTGGGAAACAAAAGGTGTTCTATAGAGCCTCCACGGCATTGCCATAACCCCTCTGTCTGTTTCTGGTGTTAGAAGGAACACTGAGCTTCTATAATTTGCACAGCTGAGTGGTTTGTAGCAAAACTACTCATCAGATAAAACTGATAGATTGACTTGCTTGACCTGGTATATGACACAGCACAAAACTGAGGAAGGAATTTTCAAAGGACTGTAAGGTTCTTTCCTTTTTTTTGCTATATGGATTAGTTTCTGGCTAGTTAAGCACTAATTAGTCGTAATGATGTGTATTTACTTTCTGTCTATCCACAGGAAATGGAGAACAGGGAAAGCCTTACCCAATGACTGATGCAGAGCGAGTGGACCAGGCATACAGGGAAAACGGCTTTAATATCTTTGTGAGTGATAAAATTTCTCTGAATCGTTCCCTTCCAGACATCAGACACCCAAAGTGAGTATACCGTTTGCATTCCTACGAGTGAAAGTTTGCAAGCCCTAAATTAACCCAGCTGCAGGAGTGTGTTCTTTTTTATTACAGACTCTTATACCTTTGTTCATCGACTACAATCCTTTCACAGCTGAGTCCTGCTGTCTCCTTAATAAAGAACAGTGTATAGTAATTGCAGTGGGAAATAGAGGAGACCAAATCTGGGAGAAAAAAAATTTCCCTTTTGATTGCAAAAGACTTAAAATTATTACAAATTTGCAGCCCAGCACAGAAGAGATCTTGAGCTTAACCCAGAGGTGGCTACCTCCTTCACCTCTTGGAGCATCCCAGTTCAGTTCCTGAGCCCCCTAATGGGGCCAAGAGCTTTTAGCAACTAATAAGGTGGAACTTTTTCTTTCTGTAGTGAAACTGATGTAAATGTCTGACTCAGTTGACAAGTGCCCTAAGAGCAGTCAGGTGATGGCTTTGTCACTGAACATTCTGTCCAGTTGGCCATTAGCTGGAAATGATCAGGAAATGCTCAGGAGCAGAAGATGATGTGAGTAGCTCTACTCAACTATGTATGAAGAGTTTTATCAGATTTATGGATTATTTTTTTGGACATCTTCCTCATAAAAGCAGCCTCGTCAGGGTTTACAAATAGAAATTAGTTCCAATTGAATGCTGAGTTTGTCTGGTTTTGGACATTTTCCCTTAGGATGGTGTAAAACTGGATTTTATGCAAACCAAAAAGAGTTTTTTCGTTAGCAAAAGTGCTTCAATTAGGACTTAGCCATTGTTTAGACAAAACCGAGAGGTTTTTAAATACTGTGTGCAGTTCTTAATCTGAAAGCATTGTTAGACATTTGAAGAATCTAAGCTCATTTTTGTGGTTTTAGCACAAGTTAGTAAATCTGAATTCAACATCTACTTTATTCATGAGACATAATTTCCAGAAGTCGGGTTTTATAATTTGTCAACTGCACAATTGAGATATTACCACTTCAGCAGTCACAGCAAACTAATCAAATAAACTGGCTTGACACCCTTTCTCAATATATACACATAAAACAAAGTAGTGAGTATAGCTCATAAATATTTTAGGCATGCAACTGAAATGTTTAGACGTAGAGATAAATCAGGTAAGTGAAGTTCTTTGTGGATGAGCCCATACTCAAGTTCTAGGAAATACAGTTTGACTTTACTAATCTAACTCCTACCTGGCCTGCATTTACAGGGTCTGCCTTGGGCTCTGAGAACTTAAATGTCAGACAGTGCCAGTATTTCACTCTCTGAGGGTTGAATATATTACCTCATGTTCCTCATTGTTTTCTGAAATTGCCAACTCAGTGTTGCTAATTCTGCTATTTAAACTTTTTTAAAGTGGGAAGCTTCTAACTCCAACCCCAGTTAAAACTGCAAAGTGAAGTGTCTGCTTAAGCTGTGATTAATGATGCTGCTGCAGTAGTTTGCTTGTTGCTTGACATATCAGTGTAGCAGGTTGTAATCGTGGAGGCCTCGAGGAGAGGATAAACAGCATGTGCCTAATGGATGCTGGGATTAGCTGGGCAGGGAGCAGGGTTATGTACAGTGCAGATATGCAGTAAAGGAATTCATGGCTCCAGAGGTCTGCTGTGCATTCACTGTGCCCATTAAAAAAGATATACTTGAAATGGTGTGGTTTGTGTTGCTTTGGAGGTTGATGAGGGCAATTTATAACAAAGTTAGGCTGAGACCCAATCATAAAGTCACAAGTGCATAAAGAGTATTCCAGAAGGAAAGGAGTTGTCTTTTTAGAGCCTTTTACATACAGTGAGGTAATAGAGACTTTGGAGACATGCCTGCAGACAGCAGGGAGTGTAAGGAGAAGGTGAACTGGAGAAAAATGCACCATCTGTCTTGTCCTAAGCTTTGGGGCCACAGCTGGGATTCTCCCCAACAGCTGGCCTGGGTGGGAAAGGACAAAGAAGCAGCTGATGTGTGAGCTGGCTTGTGTGGACTCTTGTATACCAAACAGTGTGTCACCTCTGCTTGCTGTTGATTGTGGGAATTGAGGAGCTGGGGGTTGGCATGTACTGAATCTGCCTGGTGCACACATAGAGTTGTTTGTTTCAACAGTCATGTCTTCCCTGATAACGTTTTCTTTAAGTGCTTCTGGGGTTTTTAATACTAAATACTAATTTTGCAGGTCTTGTAAAGCAATTGTGGATGTGGTAGCTGGAGGGAAGTAATTTCTCTCCATGCTTAATGGTTAAACTTAATAGCTAAAGTTTTCCACTTGTTAAAGTTAGTCAGAAAATGAGAATTCCAGTATAAGAAGAGTTAGAAAAGATTCAAGGGCTCTTGGTTGATACTGGAACAGAATTACAGCCAGTAGCTATCGGAAGAAGGTTATGGTGGCAATGCCAAGGGCTGGATGAAAGCAGTCCATGCAGCTTTAGTTTGCATCTTGCATCTGTGTGCTGCAGCCACAGCCTGCAAGTTCTTGGCAGCACCCCAAGACAATTCATTACACCCAGAATAAGCTACTGTCCTCTCTCACAGGCACCAGAGTAACTTCCTGTAGCCACAGATGTATTGAGCTTGTGTAACATAGGTGCATCCTGCTCCCCTCCCTGGGAAAGGTACCAGGAAAAAGCTGGCCCTGCCGGAGGTGCTTTCACTCCAGACACCTCCATTCACAGAACCACCTCTGTTTTGCCTTGGGCACGTGGGGTTCCAGGAATGGAATAGATTTTTGACCCCTAATGAGCAGCCAGAAGTATTTTTTAACTACAATTGCTTGCTGTGTGGCCTTTTACCTATTTAACAAGGTTCAAACTCCACTTAGGACCATGTGTGCAGGAAAGTAAACACTCTCCTTCATGCCACAGTTGGAATTTTCTATATGAAACTACCTTGAAAACTACCCTATAAGGCAAGAGAGTGTTATCCTTTTTTTAAAATTAAGAAAATTAATGCTGTGGGGAAATACTCCAAGTTCAAGGGGTCCATATCTCTGCAGACCAAACCAGCTTCACCCAAGTCCTCTGGTGTTTGTGTTCCAAACCCAGCTACCTTCAGTTCTGCATGCAGAGCTAATCCCAGTGTCAAACTAGATCTGCTGAAAAATGGGTAAGACAAGATTGGCTGATTAGGAAAATTGAATTGGATAATTGCCCAGCATGACAAAGGAAGCCTCTGGTATAGGTTGGAGGTTGATCTATTGCTGAGGGAGGTGGATTTCTTTACTAAGCAGTTCTTACTATGCAATTATCCTCTCTCTTCTGTGTATTGGTCATCATGTCTTGAACTTGTGGGACTATTTAGGGAAGGTGTTGTCACAAAATCCTTGCTTTCTGCACATTTTGTTTAGAAATTTTGGATGACAGTTATACATGTGATTAGAGTGATCTGCTTCTCTGAAAACTGGCAGTGTGTGCTAAAGCAGCTCATTGATAGTGCCTAGAATAGATATTTCTGAAACAACTCTATAGAATATCCTCTTCCTGGTCATCTTTGAAGTATAAGGACAAGGTAAACAAGTGTTTTAGAGAACTTTGTATCTTAAGTTATAACTGAAGTTCCCTTTAAAAGCAGCTTCAGAACCTAATAGATCCCCTTGACTTTGTGTGTTGGTAAGTGTCATTGACCATTCACAGTCTCCATTTCACATGGGGTTTCTGGGTCTTATTTTGGCCAGGTAGAGTAGATCAGGTCGACACTGGCTCAATAAGTCCTGAAAATTGCTGGGTTTTTTTCAGGTACTTTCCATCAATTTGAGGAGTAAAGAATGAGCTAAGTTGCTTGATGGCAATTAATATGGAAGTGCTGGTGTTTTTTGGCAGCTCCTTTTGACTTGCTCTATCCTTGTCCAGCTGCAAGAGTAAGCTGTACCTGGAGAAGCTTCCGAACACTAGTGTGATCATTCCATTCCACAACGAAGGATGGTCCTCGCTGCTCCGGACAGTGCACAGCGTCCTGAACCGCTCCCCTGCGGAGCTCATAGCAGAGGTGGTGCTGGTGGATGACTTCAGTGACAGAGGTATGATGGTTTCTGTGTCACATCACCGTGTTCCCCTGCCTAAGGGATCAGTGAACTTGCAAATATGTGTGTATAATGGCTTGGGGTTTTTTACTCAAGTGGATCTTGCTCTAGTACATTTGAAAGAATAAAAACTCATGTTACATATTCAGGGTGTGCTGGTTTGGCTGTTGCTGACATGGGCTGTCCTGTGATGTGAAAAAACAGGGAAGCTGGTTTTAATATTCTGCTGAAGGCCTGTGTAGCCCTTAATGTTAAACCCAGGGTTAAATGTGTGATGCTTGGAATAACAAAGGAAAAGAAGAGGGAGGAATAGCTCACTTCTTTTTTACTTTTTTTTTCTTATTTCTTTTTCTTTGCTATACATGAAAAAGTAGAAAAGAATTCTTGATTAAAGTTTTTCATCTGGGACTGCCTATGAGTTAGCTTACTTTTCTCTTGAATTTTGTGCTCTTGAAAAATAAATCTGCAGCATCCAAAGCTTTGAGTGCTCTCCCTTGCCTGGAACTTCACTCCTTATTTTGTACTGTGTTGCCAGGAGCAGTCACTTTGGATTGGGTTGAGGTGCTCAATGCAAAGGACTGGAGTCATTGGCACATCACCACAAAGGGAACAAGCATTGTCATTGGAGCAGCAATGTGTGTGTGTAGGTACTGCATCTACTTGCTCTGTAGCAGAAAGGCAAGAGATCTTTTCCTCTGAACCATTTAAATGCTACGTGATGCGAATTAAGCTGCACTTTGTCATGTATTTTGCACTGTTGCTGTGGTGGAAGAGGTAAGTGAAGGAGGAATGAATGCCTCTGTCATGTAGACATTGCACAGCTGGAGACATCTCATGGAAGGCCCTCTGAAGCAGCTGGTGTTCTGTGTTGAAGAAGGTACAGTGACTTTAAGGGGTTATGGTCAGATCTGGCAACTCTATTTTCTCCTTTAAAGTTACTAAGGCTATTTAGCTTTATGAGCTGCAGAGTTCAAGCCACTGATATTACTCAGGTGAGGGAAAAGAGCTCTCTATACAGATAGTAAAGGATACATCTCCAAAAATCTGACAAGTAGGAAGCTGCTAAATGAGCTTGGAAACAAGCTTGTGAGTGTTCAGTGTTCTGACCTTTACTGACTCCCAAATAGGCACTACCCAAAGCTGTAGTATTTGTTCCAAAGTACTTCTCGCATTAGTTTGCAAGCAAGGCATGCTGCTGTGAACAAATCAATGTTATATGAAATAAGTATTTCTTTAGAGGATTTTCAGGCTTTTCAGGATTTTCAGAAGAAAAACCCACCCTCCTAACAAGGTCTCCTTATTGCTACTCAGTCTAGAAGGAAATTAGACAAGCTCATGCTGTAACCACAGCTAAATTGTACAAATGGATTCCTTTTCAGGAAAGTGGAAGTAATGAAATCTGGTTTCCTGTGGATCTGGTTTCCTTGTTCTCTGCATGTGGCCTTCTATCCAGCCCTCCTGGCTCCATCCCTGCTCCTCATCAGTCTATACCTGTGCCATTTGTCCAGCCTGCTCTTGCTCTGTTCCACCTGCCTCTGATAAGACACAAGCTCTTCTGTCAGTCATCCATCTCTCATACAAAGGTTGCAAGAAGCATCTGAGATCCATTTGTATGCAGCATCTGTTTAGAGATGGATGTAAAAGACTGCTGGTGCTGGACAGTGAGCAAAATTGTCAAGGGAGGAGAATGACACTCAGGCAAAGAGAGTGCTAAATATAAACGTGGTGTG
This sequence comes from Xenops minutus, assembly GCA_035221455.1. Lineage (NCBI taxonomy): Eukaryota > Metazoa > Chordata > Aves > Passeriformes > Furnariidae > Xenops > Xenops minutus. Next base: position 12,698,441 of record JAWWEE010000025.1, read on the forward strand.
GGTTTTCTGTTTATTTGGTGGGGGGGTTTTTTGGTTGGTTTGGTTTTTTTAAACAGTATTGTCCTGTTAGCACCGTTGATTTATGCACACGGGGACAATTACTGGTTAGGGTGTGAAACATTTTCCCTTCAGTGCTGTCAGTTTTGTCTTCACTTTTCTTCCTTAACCTCACTGGGGTTGGCTTCCCTCGCTGGGTCTAAATAGATCTTCAGTCTTCAGGAGGCTGTTAAGTCCTGAACACATGATCATGACTTTAAAAACTGATGGTTACAAACTTCTGGTTTTGATTTATCCATTGTATGAAAAAACAAACAAACAAACAAAAACCCCACAACAACTAAAAACCAACAAACGCTTGAGCCCAGTAACTGGGAATTGATAGTTTAATGCATCAAACTGAAATGCATGAAGGAAAAGAAGTTCCAGAAAAACTTTTACTTCGTGTTATGGGTTTGAAAAGGACACGTGCTTGGATTTGGGCTGTTAGGTCACTGCTCTGGTTATCTGTTTGTTGTGATTAAATTGGGCAGATAATAAAAAAGCTGTGTCCAAGCTGATGATCATCATAGCTGTGCCACAGAACTGGTGAGCAGTAAAAACAATGAGATTTCTTGACTTTTCAGATCATAATGATTGGTCCTCTGCATTCTCTGCAAGGTGGAATGCTGTGCCTCTGTTTCAAATGCTAGTCCTACAAATTTGTAACAGCATTTTTCTTTTAAAGTTATAGAATCAGTGTTGGATGTAGAGGTAGCAGAGGCCACATTTGAGATCAGAGGGGCATGGTATGAACAGTAAATGTCATCTTCTTCCCTGAAGAGATCAGTAAATAGTCCTCATAAACTCCAGTGAAAAGCCAAAGATGGAAAGGATAATCACTCAATAAAAATGTATTATTTTTTTTTTTTCTGAGAGGTCACCCTGACAAGATAAAACATTGGATATCTCTGCTGTGCCTATGATGGCCTTTCACTCGGGGTTTGTCTAAACAGACCTCTAGCACCTTAATAACTCTTTAAAGAATAACTTTAAACAACCTAGCCTGGCAAGGAAGCTTCATCTTTCTTGCTATATCTTTCTTGTGCTGACCTGTGTTGGGGTTAAACATACTGGGTTTTGCCCAGCTGCCCTTGAGGTGCTCTTAACACTCTTGTTCTGCTGCTGCCCTGATTGCTCTGGATGGTGGTGGTGGTGCTGATCCATCAGCCCCTTTCATCCCTGTATCTCATACCTGGATAATCTTTGCTTCACATGAAGAAAAGAGGCCTTTGGTAATAATGGAAAACGTAAGTGTGGAAACCTGGCTACTGCACACATCACTGTTTTTCCTGACAGATGTTACTTTCATATGTTTTTCATCTGGTTTTAAGCTTGAGAATAAGGAATTTTTGGTCTGTCTATGAAGAGGGCTGAGAAGTTGGCTAACAAAGTGACAGGAGAGTGAAGATAGATTTCTGGGTTAGTTGGTGGCTGCTGTGGTCTGCAGCAAACCTGGGGGGCAGCTGTGTGGCTTTACATTATTGGAGCCCTTGGACAGATGAATCATCATCTGGAAGTGTCAGCAGCCATTTATTTCTTAATTTGTTTGAGAGACAACTCTGTGACCTTTAGCAATAAACATTTCTCATCCAAAAAATGCTGTCCTGATGACAGCAAATCTTAACAACGAGCAGCAAAAGCTTTATGGCTCATGCTTTTGAAACATTTCCTTTGCTTTATATTTGAAAAGTCAAAACGTGCTGGAACAACTGGCTGTCTGGAATTTATTTTTTTTTTTGCATAGTACAATGCAAATGATCACAAAGCTCTGGTATTTTTTTAGATTTACTTCACCCAAATTTCATGGGAGGTTCCATGCCAGCCAGGGTGCTGTGGAAGGTTGTCTGTGGGGTCAGTCAGTGTGGTGGGAGGATCCTTCTGCCTTGAGGTGCAGATTGTGTTGTCGCCTCCAGCAGCTCTTTCTTGTCACTTGAATCTTCCTCTGGGGATTCCCATGGTAGGCTGAGTTGGCTTAAAATCCAGCATGTGCTGTTGGTCACAACAGAGTAAATATTGCAGGGCTGTTTCTTACTTTCTTTATCAGTAGCCTCAGTTATCAATGTAGCATTGCATTAGGACTGCTGCCATGCTTTTCTCCCCACGAATTTAGGTGAGAGATCTGTGAGAGAAGAACTTTCTTCCCATTTCAAAACAGTTGTAGAGATTTACTGTGCAGAAGAATATAGGTTATACTGAAGACAGAGGCACCCGTTCAGCAGACTATTGTTGAAGAATAAGAATTAACCTGCCCAGCATTAGCTGCATCTTCCTGCATGGTACAGAGAACTGCTAGAGCCCCACAGACTGAGCTCCATGGATTTGATTAACCTCAGCTGTAGCAGGGTGGTCCAAAATAACACCTGCACCTTCTGGATGAGGAAATATCTGAATGCAATACATGAGAATTATGACTTTAGAATTCCTGATCATAAAAACCCTTAGCTGTGGAAGTCCTGTGTGGATTTGTGCTTTCACTTTTAATTTCTATAGCTATTCTTTAGGTCTGATCTCAGTTAAATTAAGTCTTTTCATATGCTGGCTTGCAGGGTACTAATTGTATCCCTCTGAGCCTGTTGTTGCCAGAATGGCCCTAAGTAAACTAAAATGTTTTTTCCGTGTATATCACTTTTCTCCTGGGGGCTGTCATGTGAAATTTGTTTGCTTTTTCATTATCTAATTACCATACTGCTGAGTGGGAAGTGGGTTCTATTATATCACAGAAATGGGAGGAGGGGAAGAGAAATGAAATTGCAGGTCAGTTTGTAACAATGCAGGATTTTTCAGTCAGGTCTGATGGCATTTTGTTATTGATTGCAGACAACAAGTGAGAGATGAGCAGTTCATGGTTCTTCGGGGTCTGCTTCAGTCCCTACACCTGCAGTCTGAATTGGCTGTGGTGAGAAATCGAGCTGTTCAGCTCTAGTGTCTGTCTTGTACAAAATGAATTGTTGGTCTCCACCTAATTCTTGTAGCTTGTGGACACCTCTGCTGTAAAAGCTGTGTCTGTGTCAGCATGAACAATGTAAAACTGTCCTCTGTCTCTCGCTAATGAATGAACAGCCTTAAGCTGAAGGAGCAGAGGATGGCACATTTTCTCTCTGATTTTCACCTGGTACATATTTGGTAGCCCTGTAGAGCAGTGGAACATCAAGTACTATTGGTGAAAGGCAGAAGGCAAACTGTTTTGGAGGAGAGGTCTCTTTCAGGTGCAGGTTGGACTGGAACATGTACAGAATCACAAATAGTTGAGGTTGGAAAGGACATCTGGAGATCATCTAACCCAACCCCTCTGCTCAGCTGCAGCAGGTTTAGCCAGGTCTTATTTATTTACTCAAGTTAAATCTCCAAGGACAGAGACTCCAAAATGTCTCTGGGGAAGCTGTTCTGCTCTTCAGTCACTCTTTCAATGACTTAGTTTAAGAAAAAAATAGTAATAATAAAAAAGTCTTATGTTTAAGCAATGTTTCCTGTGCTTTGGTTTGTGCATAAAGACTCCCAGGTCCTTTTCTGCAAGCCTCCTTTAATTATTTAGGGAACACCTGTAAAAGAATACCTCTATAGATTAAACTAATTGTTTACCTTTGTGTCCATATCTGGAACAAACTGATATAATGGATTTTTTAGCCTTTCCTTTAATATCAAACATGGTAGGGTTTTTTACCTTTTCGCCCTTTGCAGAAATTGAAATTTTAAAATTATTGAAGACATTTCAAGCTTACTGTGCTAGAAGGCTGTGACTTAATTGTTGAATGTCATTTAAAAGAGACAGCTTGCCATGTACTGGGGCTAACTGTGTGCAGGGAGGAAAGGGTACCTGCCCCACATGTGGGCTCAGAGGTACTTTGGGTTTGTCTTACTTTATGGCTTAGCTTGACAGAAATCAGTAATGGTGGCTGAATGCTTAAATTTCATATAAAAGTCACGTTTCAGCATTCCATTATTTGCATACTGAGTGACAGCCTGTTCTTACTCATTTTTGAGATTACTTTGGTATAAATGACAGTGTTTTAGAACAAACGTTGTCCCTTGTTGAAGAAGAGAACCACAGCATCAGTCATCTCTGAAGCATGAGTTACATGCAAAGCACTGTGTTGGTACAATAATAAAGCTGAGTGTGGCAGCACTGAAAATACTGCAGTCTCCAAACATCAGGATTGTTCTGGAAGTGTTAACCCAGCAGGGCTCTCTGTCTTATGACATTGTGTGTCTGTACAGTGGCAATACATGAAAAGTGAATGTCCTTCTTTGAGTAAACAGTTAAAATCTGCACCTGTGACTGGGGGGCAACAACAGCTTCAGCACAAGTGTTTGAATATATTTAACCCGATGTGACAATGACATTTGCAAAGTGAACCTTCTGGATTTTACATTAAATACTGTCTGTTTTAGGGAGTGGTTGTCCAGGAGGCTGTACAAACTGGCTGCAGTTGATTTCAAGGAGACAATTTTGTTCTGGGTAATGTGTATGGGATCTCATTTTCCTTTGGGTGATCATTAGGGAGGTTATGGATTTCAGCTTCATCTTTCTGCCATGACTGCCTTGTTACCTTGAACCTTAAATTGTGAAAACTTTTTTTAGGATTCTATTTATTTCCTCAACCATTTAAAAAATTTTCTTATTGTTTCCCTACTTTTCCTCCCTTTTTCCTTAGTTGTGTGTGTTCAGCAGGACTTTGTGCAGTCAGAACTAGAGCAGCTCTTTGGGAGACAGCAGAGCATTGTGAGCCCAAAGTCTGGCATGTGGCCACTGCTCATCTTTGAGAGGCAGCAAGAGGCTTTTAAGCCTTTTAATGGAGGAGTCCATGGAGTGTCATCTCAGCCTTGGGTTTTGACCAACGTTCCCCTTTGTCTGCCCTTTCCCCTCGCACAGGGCCCATTAGCTTCCCTTGCCTTGCACCTTGTGCCATCACACACAGTGTAGTTGGCTTGGACATTCACTGGCACGGGACTTTTGGAGCCCAAACTGTTCCCCCGTGTCAGAGGCAGGCACAGCCAAACCCCCCTTTTTGCCTTTACAGATAAATCCCCGTGACATTTTAAACCTCTCTTTATATTGCAGTGCAAGTAATTGTGGAGGTATGGGATAATCTGAATGGAAAAACAAATGGGAGTAAGGCAACTTGGCTGAACCACGAGCAGCATAATTGGGTCTGAAGGGCAGAAGTCACTAAGTAGTGAGGGAGAAGGCAAGGGGTGATTAATGTGTCATTTGGTGCAGCATCAGGTATGGAGCAAATACAGCTCTGTTCCATTAACCACATCTGCCAGGCCTTAATTGAAAGAAATCATGCTCTTAGTATCTGAAATACAAAAAAGGTTTAATACTTGAATTCTTTTTGATCTTTAAATGGAACAGTAAGGGATTTATGCATCTGAAGAGATTATCTTTTCATCTTTAGGCACATGCACTGCAAAAGTAATTTTTTTTCTCTTAAATGTGATAAGTGCATCTGGTTAGTACATCTCAGAATATGGACTGACTGCTGAGGACAAAGTGGTGAGAGCCTTTCTTGCTGAATTATCAATATGATTCTTTCAAAGCTTTTTACCTTAACATATTTAGAAAAGAAGGAAAAGCCAAGCTTTTAGGGGGCAGCTATGCTTTTCCACAACCTTTTCTTAAGTGTTGTTTTCAAGATCTCATAGCAGTTGTGGTAACTATTGTTGCAAACAACTGATAAAAAGATTATTTTTGTAAATTAAGTCACAGAATAAGGAGGCTTTTCCCTTGCTAGGGTGTAGGAGTGAATTTGTGTACTCACCAATGCTCTGTTAGTGAGCACCAAGAGGAGCAGTAAAATAAAACCTCGTCCAGATGTCTGATTTTAGTTTGAAAAGAGAAGAATTTTTTTATTCTCCATCCCTGTGGATGTGGGATATGTTAGATAACAGTGACAGAGCTTGCTTTGGATAAGAGTGAAGTGCAGATGAGATTCGATTTTATGTTTTCTTTTTCTGGGTATTCATTTTTAATGTGTCTTTAATATCTGTGCTCTCACATATGCTTCATAAAGGGATATCTAAAACCTTCACTGTTCATTAGGCAGTGGCTGGGTAGCATTAAAAGTTTATTCTCTAGTGTTTTAAGAGACCTGAGGGCCCATTGTACTTGTTTACTGCAGCTTTGTTTGTGACAGCCTAAATTAACTAACAAGCTTACTTTTCATCATCTTGTATTTATTTCTGTAAGATCAGTTGCTACAGCTGAAGGATCCTTCTAGAAGGGAGATGGGGTGGCTTTAAAAGGTCCAGTTTACTGTGACCTGTTTCTCAGCTAATTATTGTGTAGTGAAGGATGTCTGGCAGTCTAAAATTTGAAAAAAGTAAATAATTGAGGAACAGGGTTTCCATTACAGCTTATTAAATAAATCTGAGTGCATTGCTTGCTACTTAGAAACCTTATGCATTAGCTTCTGTTAGAGGAACTTTGCAGGAAAATAGCTTTAATTTTATTCTCCTCACCTTGAAATACATGTCCTCATCTGCTAGGAGTCAAAAAATCTAGATAATCTGCCAGCTGCAGTGCAAATCAGCATTTTAATGCTTTACAGCTGCTTCTCTGTAGAAGTTAATTAGAAATGTGATTCAAACACCCTTTGCCAGTGCTCATATGTGGTATCTATTACTGGTAATCATAGTTTCTGCTATTTAAACCTGCATTTGGGGTGGTATTAACAAAACAGCTGTTCCACCACAGGGACTTTGATAAAGGTGGAAACTTCTTCACATGGAGAAAATTGGAAGGTAATGCTGCTGCAATTGAAAAAGAGAAATGGATAATCTAAACCACGTTCCTTATCTAGTTTTAGTTGCAGTGGTAGTTTCTTAGCAAAGAATTGCCACACCATTCCCTCACTGTAGCATTGATTCCTAAGTGCCATGAGGACCATTGTTGCCTGTTACCCACAAGCCAGGGATGCTCTGCTGGAACACAGTATTTCGTGTGCTGAACAGTGGGAGCCAAGGCTCAGGATTTCAAAGCAGGTACCTTCAGCTATCAGTCCTGCCCTTCCTTCTGTCATCCAGCTAAAATGAATGTGTCAGATGAGGGCTATATTGCCCATGAGATGGTTTAGTGTTGGTATCAGTACAGCTGTGAACAGGCCTGGATTTGTGCTTCAGGATTTAATAGATTTATTGACCTTTCTAGCAGATGTCACTGACATTGTGATAGCTGCATTTCTCCTGAGTAAAGTAAACAAGAGTGGTGGGAACTGATGGTGAAGAGGTCTAGAAGAAGAGTAGTGTGAGTTTATAAAATATAATTCTGACATGCCAGAGTTTGTTACTGCAAGTCAAATGTGTGTTTTCCCTGCAGCTCTAGTGGTAATTTTTTCATATGCCAAATACTTTGTTTTCTGTTCTCTGACATGCAGACTACAAGACAAACATGGTTTTGCTTTTTCATTCATGGTTATTGATGTATAAACTTTATTGTAGGAATGAAGTATTATCAGTTAGTTTTCCAATATTCTGTCTGGCTGCAGCCCCAAAGCAAAAATTTTCTAGGTCTGTGCTATTAATTTTAGGCTTCATAGTTGTTCTTCCTCGCTTAGACACTTGAGATCAGAGCCTTTGGGATCCAAAGGGATGCATTCCTACCAAATCAAAGCCACTTTCAAGTGAGTTACATCTTGGGCCTGACAGACTGATCTCTAACAAGACAAAAGTCTGGAGTAGAATTCTCTGTCGATTTTTGTGCTCTTTCTGGAATATTTCTTTCTTTCAGTGGTTTGCACAGAGCAAATACTTTCAGGCCAAGAAGTTCTTTGCCTTTATCAGCATTATTTATGTAGAGAGCTGAATCTCCGAGGACTGGTTTGTTTTGGGGTTGAGTTTTTTTTGGGGGTTTGTTTTGTTTTTCTTTTCTTTTTTCCCCAGCAAAACTCAGTGACTTAAGGCTTTAATCTCGCAGCTTTGATATGTTCCAAAATATTTCAGTGTGAAATGTCTTAACACTTCATCTGCCTGCATCTCTTCGGATGATGGTAAGTTTTGTCTTGCTGTTGGTCTTTAGGCTTTAGGTTCATGACCAGGCAGCACTGCTGTCAGCAGTGGCTGTGTCCTGACATGCTCCCCCAGATGCAGCTTCTGCAACAAACTCCTGAGATGCTTTTGTACCCCTGCCTGTCTCTCCAGTTCTCAGAAAGCAGTTGATGATGTAGGTCCAAGGCAATTAAAGACTTTTAGAGTACAGACATTCCCTTGGTTAAACAACTGGATAATCAAATCTACTGATGTGGCCTTAAGACGAGGGCAGAGATTCCTCGGGTTGAAGGCAGTATTTGGGACAGTAATGCCCTTCCTGCCAGTCACCATGGCTACATCAAACTTGAGCTGAATATTAAGTGTACTGCAAGGAATTCAGTCCTGTTTTAGCAGCTACAGAGACTTTGCAGGCCAAAAGCTGCAGCTCTCCAGTGTCTGTCAGCACAGCAGCTCTGAGGTAAAAGCAATCAGCAGGAAATGACTGAGAGTAACAAAATCACCTCTTTAGATGAAATATAGTCAACAGAAGAGGGGAAAACCTAAGTGGGTGCTTTAATCTTGATACATATTTAATGAAATTGGAAGGGAGAAGAGTAAACTACTGAGAATAACTTTCCCCTGGGAAAAAGATGGGTTATGGCAGAGGAGCAAAAGCTGATACTGTGGGTTGACCAGGGAGTCAGTGTGCAGGAATTAAGAAGTGATGCACACACCACACTGCTGCACTGCTCTTGAGGAACAAAAGGTGCTTAAACCTTTACAGCATGAAGGAAGGATGAATAAATGGATTTTTCTGGATTCCCTCAGAAAGAAGCAGTTGGAATAGACTTTCTTTACAAATTACACTTTCCTGAGAGATTAAGAGGTTATGCTCTAGCTAAAATGATTATTCCCTGTGTATTTCCCTACTAAACTTTCCCTGGGATCTGTGTGTATTTATATGCTAATGCCAGTAAATGTGAATTTTCTCAGTTTAAGGTGGCACCTTTGTGCTCAGTACTAGTATCTCCTGAAGCCACACCTGAGCAGGTTTGGATGCCTGCTGTGGGATGGAGAAAGCACTGAGAAGGTTCCCTTTGCAAAGTGACAGGACAGCAGAAGTTAACACAGCACAGGCTCACACCAGTGGTCTTTGTCCCAGAACTGAGTCTGGCTTATTTCTTGGGCCCCACATTTCCACACCTGGAATGGAAGCTTGGTTTTAAAACATTTAGAAAGAGAACAAATTCAGTAAGATTTTCAGGAAACCAACTCATTTAATCTTTGTTAAAAGTCTAAACTGTGATGATACATCAGCTATATTAGCTTATATATTATGTATATTGCTATATTACCAAGTGGGATGGCACACTTTCAGCTATTGTCCTATGGTCAGAAACTCTTTTCCCCCCTAAGTTTTAGTTTGTAAAGATGTGCTGAGACCCAACACTGATGCAAAATGGGCAGTGGAAATTGGGCCCTCTCCCCTTTTGGAGTCCACTAGGGAACTGTAATCAGTGAAGCAACATATATTGATCCTCTCCCTTCCCAGGCTTTTTCTTCTTTGTGAGAAGACTCAGCTTGGAAAGCTGTGATCAGCCTAATCAGTTTTCTATTATTGAGACTGGTGCTCATAGTACAATTTATTAAATCAATTTATTATCCTTCCAACCAACTTCAGTGATCAGAGCGTGAAAACATTGAAAGAAAATTAAAAATAGTGTAAGTGCTGCCTGTTTGGATAACAGCACATTTTGCTGTTTCAAAGGATTACTCATCTGCACCAAAACAGAGAGAGAAGTTAATTTCAATGATTTAGAATTTTCTATTTCAGGGAGGCCTGACTTGCACATTGTGATGGATCCAGGAAGAAGTATAATTCATTCTTAAATTGTTAAACAGCACGTTAGGGCCAAGTACTGAAGTAAAAATAAATGGATTCATTTGTAATCTTAAACAAGCATGTGTGTGTGGGAGGGTAGGGATGGGAGGCTGAGATAACCTGCAGAGAAATGCCAGATGAACAGTGGCACTTCAGGTTTTGGGTTTGGAAAGTAGCCAAAATAACCCGCAGGGAAGGTAAACCAGCTCTGTCTATTTAAAAGGGAATTTGGCAGATCCTCCAGTCCCCTCCTCCCATTCCATGTGCCCTTCAGCAGAAGGGGGAAAGTTCCCTGAGTTTTCAGAGTGCAGTGGCTCTCCCATCTTCATGTTATCTTCAGCCTTCTGAGTGCAAACTAAAGCAAAGCACCTCGGCAGGAGGCAGGATCCTGCAGGGCAGAGGGAACTTGGGTGTCACCAGTGGCATCTGAGTAACGTGGGAAGGTATCTGGGAATGCTGCAGTGCTGTTCATTCTGGACTGGGATGGTGACACACATATGGCAAGGGCACTAGAGCTGCAGATGTGCTGTACAGTGTAAAATTCAGAAACCAAAGCTGATAGTATCATATGAACCATGAAACATTTCACTAGTAGGGCAGAGGAAGTGTTTCACTCATAATTCTTTCTCAGGACATAAATCTCTATAATAGTTTCAAGTCCTGGCTGGTACTTAAAATGAGTTAATTTTTTTTCAATGACAAATATTGGTATTCCCTTCCCTGCCAAATACTGCAGAGATGTTACAGGGACATATATAAAAAGATGTTAAGCCTTGGTGTGTGATTTGGGGGAGAGAAAAGGGCACAAAACAGGCCAGGATTCCCGTGTGAGCTGTGACTACAGTGGATTCAGGCAGCATAAAACCGAGCTGTGTGAGCTCCAGGGAGTGAAGTTCCTCTGCACTGCAGAACAGCCCTTGAGTCAAATAGCTATTGAACTTCAGGGGTGCAGGAAAGATGGTAGAAACTGGAGAACTCTGCCTCTGGTTTCTGTGGGGAAATGCCTTTGGTTGGACCCAAATCAGTTCAAAATAGGCTACCAACCCACTGGTGATTTCTCACAAGCCTCTGAGAAAATGTGGGTGAGCTGGTGGGATGTGAAAGAGGTGGGGAGGGTGGAGATGGACTCTGTGGTTTGCTGTGAGGAGGTGGATCAAGTTAACTTCTGCTTTGACTGAATCATAGAATCATCAAGGTTGGAAGAGACCTTTAAGATTGCCAGGTCCAACCATCAACTCAGCACTATCACTGTAACCCCCAAACCACATCACCCAGCACCAGACACCTCATAAACACCTCCAGGGATGGTGACTCCACCAGGAGAGTGACTTGGACAGCTGATTCCCATGCACCCTGCAACTGCAGTGCTATCTTTCTTGTAGCCCCATGTTAAGTTCTGTTTCTCTTGTATTTAAACTCTACAAAAAAAATTACCCTTGTACTCTTTAGTCCTCCTCCAGCTTCTGCATATATTTGGGGTTGAATTTCTTGGGTGCCTATTCAGGTGGTAAGCGTGCAGTTGCTGGAATGAAAAGTCAACTGGACATGAGAAATTCCCATCTTGGAAAGCCCTTGCCATGCTACAAGTGATCACCAGACTAGTGGCATCTGAGAGCAGCTCTGCTTGATGGGGCCAGGAGGAAGAAGTACAGTAAGACTGCCATGGAAATTTGAGCTAGAGGAAAAAAAAGTCTTGTTTTGGAAAGCATTAGGGCTGCTTCAGCAAAGCAGGCTGGCTGTTGAAGCTTCTCTGCTCTCTTCACACAGTTTTATTTACAGCTCAAACTAAAGAAAGCAGTAGTTCTTGCCTGGTACTGTTAATGTATACGCTGTATATCAAGTTTATTGCAAAGTCTGTTAGCAAGCTACCAGCCTAGTTTTTAATCTGCAGATAATCTTACTCTCATTTATATGTTTGGGCTGTGTTGCTGTGCCCAGCGTAGGCACAGCCATTGGAATCCATCCAGTTCACCTAACAACTTTCATTAAAGAAAATTGTCCTTGTAATAAAAATTACTCAGTGTGACAAGATTCCATAGTATATTTTTTTAAAGCCTCATAAAGTTTTGTAGGAGTTAATGCCATTTGTTTGGGTTTTCGGTATTTTCTTTTAAAAGCAAAAATTGGCTAAATTGTGACAGTATTTGAAATAGAATGAAATAGCTATTTTCTCTATGGGCATGTAGAAGCCTGGGTGGCAGGAATAGCACAGGGACAAGGAAATAAGAAAAGTCTGTCCTTGAAGAGTACATTTTTATAGAATTCTGTGCGTTGTGAGGTTGCTTGGAAGTCTGTGACTCTTAAGTTAGGGAAAGTAAATTCAATAAACTCTGCCCACTTGCAGTTCATGATACAGCAGTCTTAACCATATAAAATGCAATGATCAAGTGTGGGTTTTTTCTGCAGCAGTTGGGAGCAGCTTATCTGAGCATCATCCCTGCTGGCTGAAGGACAGCACTCAGTACGTGTGTCCCCTGCAGAGCAGTGTGAACATATGGGTGCTGATGGAGTTCCTGCAGCTTTCCCTGGCTTCTCCCAGCCATCAGAGACACAATATTCCTGGGGGGAGAGGCTTCTTACCAGTGTAGTGTACAGCAGGCTACTCCCTGCAAGTGTGAAAGGCTTTGGTATTTTATTACTATGGAAATGTAGTGAAGAAGTGCTAAAGAACCAAACCCAGCATTTAGGAAGGCAGGGGGAAGTCAGTGGTTTGGACTCCCTGCTGCCTATTTGCAGACTACTCACTTGAGAAAATTCAGGCTCCTGTGCCTTCTTTTCCCCTGTTACACTATAAAAATGGGGAAATCTTTCAGGTTTTAGCTGCATGTTCATTAACAGACATAAAACAACCTGTCCTCATTCAGACTGGGGCAGAGCAGCCATCATCATTGCAACAAATATGGCCAAGTCCAGTGTCTCTTTATTCCTGTTGTAGGTTGTGTCTTCGTGTGTGGGACCAGATCCTCAGACATACTGGTGGTTGGTAGCAGGCTGAGGAGGCTCTGCTCTTACTCCTGGAGGAACTGGTTCAGCTGCCTGCAGGTGTCATTACAGAAGAAACTGCACCACAAACCAGAGCAGCTCAGAAAGGTGTATGATGCTAAAATGTAAAGCAACCAACACACAGGTGGAAGACAAACCCCTGGGATCTGTCAGTCTCATTTTCTCATTTCTGTCAAAATAAAGAGTTGCAGAAGGTCTCTCTATATTTTCCATTGGTTGGGAGCTTTGGGTTTTTTGAGATTTTTCCAGTGTTTTGTACATTTGGGGTCTGATCTTCCAAGTGCTACAGTATCTGTGGCTACTGTTGGGGAATCAGAACAAGAGCTTCTGTGTGATGGTTCCCTCCTTTATTTTAATGAGTATCAGCAGCCTCTCTCATGTTTATCTCGTCTTGGGTGCATTAACTAAGGTCTACCTTCTGGCTTAGGCTTAGCTGATTTATGCTTGAAGTGAGGATTGTTTGTTCTCTCTGATGAAACAGTCTATTGTGATAAACTAACAATGGCAAGGGATGAGCTCTGATGTTAAACAGTGGTGCTAGCTTTTCTTTTCTCTTTTTTTTTTTTTTTTCCCCCTTCTTGTTTTAAGTCTACCCACTGCCTCAGGAGGAAGGCAGCTGCACTAATAATGTCTGGTCTCTGTGGAAGGCCCTTATTTGAAAAAATCTGTAATTGAGTGGACAAAATTTCTGGTTGCTTGAGAGGATCTATTCACAAGAGATTTGAAAAGGATGAGAGAAAAGCACACTAGACAGCAAGAAGTCCTAAGGGCTCTATTGAGCAGGGAAACCTATGTAGATATTGTGGGACAATTAGACTTGCCAGGCAAAACACTAAAATGGATTTGTGGAAAGAAAATCCTGGGGAATGTCAAGCAAAGCTTTTGAACAGGGCAAAGAGCTTGCTTAGGAATATCTCAAAGGCAGGGAAGTTGATTTGGGTTATTTTTGAAGGAAGGCAGGTGCTGGCTGCTTCAAAGAGAAGGTGCAGAATGTGTGTTAGTCACAGGGATCCTGCCTGTTTCCACAGTTGCCAGGTCAGCACCAAGGGGGAGAGCTCATGCAGGTTAAGTTTATTTGCTCCTTTGCTCTTTTCAGAGAGCTGCTCCAATGCCCAGCCTCCCTGGTGCCCTGTTCAAGGGCACTTCACACTGTTGGCCTCTCCAGCCCCTGCCTTTCATGCCTGCTTTGGAAGCTGAGGAAGACTGTGCTGTACAGACTGGGGTGGATTTGTTCCCTGTAGTCAAGACAAACAGCCCTGCGAGGTTATTTGTATTTCAGTGATTGCCTCTACTCAAGTTTTGTTGTGTGAGATTTTAAGATGAGTTGTTTGCTTAGATTTAACACACTAAGTTTTGCCTAGCAAGGCTCCTTTCCTCCATCCTGCTGATGGCAATGGGGGGTGTGGGGCATTAATGAACAGTCCCTGGCATGCTCTGAATGGGGTTTGCTGTCAAGCAAGTCAGAACTTCAGATGCCTGGAGATCAACCCATTATTGATGAGGCCAGTCAGCTCAGCCTATTTTTAGGTTTTTCTTTGCTGCTTCACTCTTTGAAGTAAAGACAGCTGTGTGCCCCTTATTCTTTATGTAGACCAAGCTTTTTATCTCCACTTTGGAACAAGCTGTCCATTGTTTTGATCACTCAGCGATCTTTCTCTGCAGCTCTTCTGTTTGAATTCTTGTTGATCATGGTGACTGCCAGTGCCTGTGCTAATTCAGATGTGGCTCCAGTCCATGTTCAGCAGCGTAAATATTTCCATATTTAAATGCAAATATCTCCTTTGATAAGCAGATAACATAGCCATGCCCATACACACTGTGCCTGCCTCATGGCTTGGAGGGGTGTCTGACTAGGGTTTTGGCTGGTTTTTATTTATGCATGAGTGGATGTTATTTTGTGTGTTTTGAGGAAACCAAACACAACTTAAATGCACTGATGCACTGAGTGCAGTTTACTTCTGAAAGTAAATTGCCCTGTGTCTCTCCTGTTTTTCCACAAGTGTCCAAGCATCCCAGCTGAGCTCTGCCAGCTGGTTTTTTTTATTCCTTTTCCTCTTCCTCTGCTGCTTTCTTTCTCATCCTATACTCCATCTTCTCCTAGTACCTCTTTTTTTTGTTTCCTTTTTTTTCTGTTTAATTGCTTCTAACATTCTGGAACATCTTCAGAAGTCTTGGTTAAGCAGCTATTTTTAAACCTTGAATTGAAAAGAAATTACTCGTACTTCCTTTTTCCTGTTACTGCATTTGTTAACTGTTCAGGTCATATTTCCAAAGGCAGCTCCTTCTGGTGAAGACAGAGCTGCGTTTTTAAGCAATTACTTGTTATAGTGTTCAAATTTCTCCCTTTCTTACAGAGCACCTGAAGAAACGCCTGGAAGATTATATGGCCCAGTTCCCAAACGTGCGAATCCTCCGAACCAAGAAGAGAGAAGGGCTGATCAGGACTCGCATGCTGGGGGCCTCTGTGGCCATAGGGGATGTCATCACCTTCCTGGATTCCCACTGCGAGGCCAACGTGAACTGGCTGCCACCTCTGCTAGGTGAGTGTGGAGAGTGTTACATTTGCTTTATTTCCACCTCCTGCTTTCCCCTCCTACTGCAAGTGGATGAAAGGAACATGAAATATGGTAAAAGGGAGAAAAAACCAAACAAAATACTCAAGTGAATTGTTGGCAAGTTGTAGCCTTTGATACAAGAGTTTTTCTGTTCTACCATCCTGCACCGTGCAATAACTCTGTCCTATGCTTTGGTTAATTAAAGAGCAGAGGTCATACACTTCTTTTTCCTCAGTAAATGAAATCTTAAATAATTTACAGCTTGTTAGAAGAGTAAACTATCACATGGTCACTCAGCTTGCAGGGAGGACTGGCTTTATGATACAGAAAAGATCTTTGCCTACAGTTTTTGAGTAGCTTTCAGTGTTTTTATCTCCTGTATAACTACATTTAACTTCGTAGTCTGCAAACCTGTGGAAAATAGTTCTTGTGAATGAGAGCTGCTGGTATGGATTTGTAGAACATGGGCACTCTTTTCCAAGGCAGTGCTTCATCTTTAAGGAGACATCAGTTTGACAGCATCAGTTCTTTTCAAGGATGGCTAATTCAAAGGACAGTGCCATGTGTTTCTGGTACCTGTCTGCCCCTGGCCAGTGCCAAACTCCTTTACAAGCCTATTGCAAGTGACCTGTCAAAGCTCCCTCTTAGGTGTGACTTTGTCAAATAGGCTGTGGCAACAATAGTCAAGTGGAGGTTTAAAAACCACAAGTCAGATTTGTCCTCAGGATTGTTGGATGGTTATCCCCTTTCACTATCTGGCAATAGTGTAAAACATTTGCAGCTTTATGAGCCCCAGGGAGGGAGGACAGAATTAGCTCAAATGCCATTTAAATGAGAACACGTAGAGTATGCTTTGATTTTAAAGCACAGAAAGGATTTGTGCTAGACGTGTTTTGGAAGCTGAAACATCATTTGTCGCCTCTGCTCTGAAAGTTAACTTCCATCAAGAGACTGTCTCAGTAATAAAGTATTTAAGAAATTCCAGATGTTTATGCAGGAATTAATCCTGTATTGTATTATTTGGTTGGAAGAAAAGGTTGAGGCGAGGAGGTAACTCTTGCATTTCTTGAGCCTGCTGAGAGTAGTTATGCCATTAGTCTGGAACACTTCCTGCCAGATTCTGGCGTAGCAATTAGAGCTGGGTGGTGCAGTGGGTTGTTTGCCTGGATTTGGATCTGTGCAGAAAGGGTCACGTCCTGGTCGCTCGTGAAAATGAGGACTGCTCACTGAGTCCAAGAGTGTCTGGTTTTAGCCTGGCAGTGTAGATATCTGTGGTAATGTGCCTGTGTCTTCCTATTCTGCTTCTGGGCGACGAGTGCCTGGTGTTTTCATCTCGATTGTTGCAGAAGTAGCAGACAAATTGATATAAATTGGAGCGTCTGCCCAAAAGAGAAGAAGTGGGAAGAAAACTCTGTCATTCTCGGACAACTTCATGTTTTGACACTCTTTTTTTTTGCAATTTCGTGGTCAAAGGGACCACCTGGTGCGGGTTTTCTAACATGTTTCTCCAATCTTCAGATCGCATTGCCCGAAACCGCAAGACTATCGTTTGCCCTATGATTGATGTTATTGATCATGACCACTTTGGATATGAGACTCAGGCTGGAGACGCGATGCGAGGGGCATTTGACTGGGAGATGTATTACAAGAGGATCCCTATTCCTCCTGAGTTACAGAAACCTGATCCCAGTGATCCCTTTGAGTAAGTTACTGAAACACAACGTGCTAAGAGCTGGCTAATGAAATAATACCCTGTTGCAGGGTTGGTTTACACCTCAGCATAGTAAAAGTCAGAAGCTGGTGTTAAGCTACTTGCTTTTTGGCAGCTGTTTGCTTTGTTGGTCTAAAAGAAATGCAATGGATAGTAGCTGTGCACACTGTCCTTTTCACTGCTGTTTTTTTGCCACTTTAATTCCCACAGAAGTTAACATTTCATTGAAAACTGTAATGTGTAACATCTAATGTGGTCATTTATTACTGAGATCTTTCAAACATAACTTAGTATCCCTAATGCCCTGCCAAAAACAACAAACCAGGGGTGGCTTATATGTCATTCCCAGGTGTGGGAAGAAGAAAACCTAGCAAAATAATTACAGCAATTTTGTTGATTGCAGAGCACTACAGAAGTAAATCTGTGATCAAGTTGTGTTCAGCTGTTGCTGTGTTTGCCACCATTGAGACAGTTCTGCTGTCCTTTATAAAGTGTTTAAAAAAACCTCAACAAAACACTTTTTGAGGTCAAACTCAATGACTTGATCATATGACTGAGATAGAGCACCACGTGTGCAGCACACAGGTCCCTCTAGGAGAGGTTGTGTCCTGTCACTTAATGCTGAACTTCTGCCTGTTTGGAGGAGAGACACTGGCTGGTTCTGAAGGGACCCTGGTCTGGTCCTCCTCCTTTGCAAGTGAGAAATCAGTAGACAATGCCAGAACAACTGTTTGATGCTCTGGCAGGGCTGTAAAGGCACCAGGAACACTCTGTAGTGAAAAGAATATTTGTCAAATCTTGCTTTGTTTATTAAATGTTTAGCTAGAGATCTGTATCTTTAAATGTGTTTGTAATATGGAGTCTGGTTTTTCCTTAAGGTCTCCTGTAATGGCTGGAGGACTGTTTGCAGTCGATAGAAAGTGGTTCTGGGAGCTGGGAGGGTATGATGCAGGTCTGGAGATATGGGGAGGAGAGCAGTATGAAATATCCTTTAAGGTGAGCCACGTTCTCTGGAAATTACTTTTGTTTTGAAAAGTAAGAATTGTTGTGAGGTGCAGAATGTGAATGACCTGTCTTGTCCTTGCTTTTGCGTGTGACTAAAGGTGAAAGAGCTGGGAGTAGTAAGATAGTGCACAGAAGAAACAGCGATGGTGTGACCAGTCACTTGTGAGGGTCAGTTTTGGAGCATGATTAGCTGGGGTGTCCCAATTCTGTGGTCACAGCTTCTGATGCATGCACTCCCCCCAGAAAGGGTAAGTCAGCTTGTGTGGAGCTCTCTGACTCTTAAGCTGCTTTGGTGCTCACCCTGATGATGAAATACTCTCCTCCTTGAGGGAAGAAGGATTCTGACAGCTCAGTGTTTGCCCAGTTGGGTACCTCAGTCCTCAGCTTGAGTTCCCAGAGCTGAGAGCAACTTTCTGTCTGTAGTCAATACGTCTGACTCCTGGCTGCGAGGAACTGAGGCTGTTAATTACCCAGGAAGAAATCCTCAGCAACTGGAGTACTAGCACAGTTGCTGCCAAAGATTTTGGATCATTATCTGCCTGGCTTGGGGACAGTTCTGTTACTCACTGGTTGACTGAGCTGCTCAGTTGAGGGCTTTAAAATTAAGAGTTAGCCAGCTGACCAAAAATGCATAATAATAGTAACATGTCATTGTGACCCACCAACACCACTGGTACCTGTGTTATCTTGGAATATGGCACTCTGAAATCCAGTCTAGGAAACCCCCTGGGATGTCCCAGAGTCCTGAAAGCAGGTGGCTAGTCTGGAATCCTTTCCATAGCCTGGAGTGAAATGAGTAAAGAGTTCTATGTTAAACTCTGGGGTTTCTCTTTCAGGAGTTGAATGTATACTTTTACAGGTGTCTGGATGCCACTGATCTAAGCTAGTTGGCCTCAACAGGGGGCTAGAAGATGGCAGCACTGCTACTCTAGAGCACCATTTAGTTTCAGCAGCTAAAATTCTGCAAGACTCCCCTGAAAAGTCGTGGCTGATCTCTTATAAAACAGATTCCTAAATTTCAGTGCCTCTGTGCAATTCAGAGGATGTCAAACCACAGCAACTCGTGTTGCCATACATACACCCCACGTGCTACTGGGCAGCAAACAGTGGGAGAAAAGACATTGGTTTTGAGACAGTCTTTTCTTCCATCGTTTGCTCCAAAAATCATGAGTAATAAAGTCACCTTGGAGGTCCCTTGTTCTCTGTAGTGGTGGCAGGAAGGGAGGGGTGGGGGCACCCTCTTAGGGGATGTCCCTATGGTTAGAACCATTTGCTCTTTGTGCTGCATGTGATGAAATTGTGTAACACGCTCATTCTCTGCGGGAGGGGCAGTGTCAGTATTCAGCCTCTCTTCCTTTCTAAAAACGCTGGTTTCCAAGAGTGATGACAGTGGCTGGGCAAGCCCTTTGTCCCCAGTGCCACAGCAGACAGTCACACTGCTTGATCTGCAGGAAATAAGACTACTTCATTCATCTGTTTGCTTATCCCCTCTGAAACACACTGTGTTTTATTTCAGTCCAGAGACGGTAATTTATGGAGGGATAAATTTGCTTTAATTAATCTCTGCAAAGACCCCCTTTTTTCTTTCATTGTGCAACAGAAAAATGAAGTTTTCACTGAAAGAGGCTCAGTGTATTTTCAGAAATTAAGATAAATTGATACATTCATCTGTGGCTGATAGATGTAATAATTTTGCTGGAATTGCAAGAATAGAAGGTTTGTTCATAGAATTTATGAAACTCTGACATTTCCTGGCGAGCTTAGAGCTACGTTTTTACCTTTAGAAGCAGAGTGAGATTTTGTAGTTAAAGGTGCACTGTCAAATAATTTAAAGCTCTGGCTTAAGGCCGTGGGGTGCCTGTTTTCACATTATTTATTATCTCATGGGAATTCAGATTCTGAGCGTGCCAGATTTACAGCCCAGCTTTAACAGAGAGTCCATTCCTCTACCTGGGTGTTGTGGGTGCCAGGTACTCTTTTGTACTGATGATCTTTAATCCATTGCATAGGATCTGGTCTTCTCAAGCCTCACCAGGAATACAGGGCTTTTGGGGTTTTGTTTTGTGATGAGTTGTTTTTTTTCTTAAGCATATTCCTTTTCTGGCCATGCATGGACTGTGCCTTACTGGGTTTTGCCTTTATGTTAAAATACAGGTCTCTGTTGCTGAGAGACTGGGAATAAACAAGTTTATTTAGGAGCCTCTTGCCTTTCTGTTTGGGGATCATATATATTTCTGTCATCAGCTGGTTCTGCTTCCTCCTGAGCAGAAATTTTCAGGCAAGCCAAGAGAGAAATCATCAGTGTTTAGCACCTCAGAAAGCATTTAGCTAGAGCGTGGATCAAAGTCTTGAAGCCTTGCTCCTTGTATGAAATGTGTACACCAAAAAACATCACTGTGAAACATTGCATGCAGGAGGGACAAAATAATTCAGGTGAACTCTACATTAGAAACAAACTTTAGATTGGAAAGGAAGGAGTCATCTATCCCTTCAGTATTCAAGCAAAGAACAGGCACTTCTTCCTTCTCTTGGCTGTGTATCTCCAGGGCAGCTCAGTGCCTCTAACCCAGCACCTCTGCAGGTCGGGTCTTCCTGTTTCAGGTCATCAGCAGGCACATCCCAGGCTCCAGGGTCCTTGCAGGTCTCACCTGTGTTCAGATGAACCTCCTCTCTTCCATGAGGTCACCTTGCTCTGGGCAAACTGCTCTGTGTTCTCAGAGAGCCACTCTCCCCCATGTCGGTGGATTCCCAGCTGCTGACCTCGGAGTATGTTCTTGTGTTTCAGAGAAGGGGTAAATACACATTCACAGCTGTCTCTGTGGGGCACTTTTCATCTTTCCTTTCTGTTCCCCCTAACTCTACAGCCGTGGTTCCTCTGTTCAGTGGATTTCACTGAGGTGGGCTTTTTTTTCTTTATTGGAGTCACTTCCATACCTCCCCTCTCCTACAGCTTTTTCTGGTCTTTTTTATCTTTCTAAAATTATGTGAACAAAATTGAATGCTTTACCCAAAGTTACAATGGGCCTTTCCTCTTCTAAATACAACTGAATAGTTGCCTATGTAACCACTTCATTTTTTTTACATAAATGCATTTAATTTGGAGCAGTATATATGAAGCATTTAAACTGTTCCTTCCTGCAAATGCTACTTTGTACAGCACTTATCCACGCTCAGTTTCATTTGAGATTGTGTTGTCTCTTTTCCAATATTTTTGTGGCTTCTGTTCTGTTTGGCTTACATAATCTTCACTAAACTGCTTCATGCCTCTCATCCATAAATATATAGTCTCTGATTTTTTGGGGTTTGGGGAAACAGAAGAGAAAAAAAGGAATATCTCTGACTTGTACAGTCATAAATATAGCTGTACTTTCTACCTCAGATCTTGAGTGGAGTAGTTCTCAGTCCTTTAATTGCATCTTGTACTTCAAGAGCAATGAGAGATTGTAAAGCCTTAATAAAATTCAAAGGTTTGCTTCAAACAAACCAAATTGACATTTGCCCTGCAAAGACCAATTAAGGGGAAGACAAAAGAGCTGGGCAGTATTGTGATCTTCCCTCCTTGTTTCAGCCATCGGAAACAGCCACTGCATTTATTCTGGTGGTTGTAGATCATTGCATTTTTCCAAATCCTTTTCCCAAAGCGTCAGCATGAATTGCTTCTGATTTCCACAGCAGAAAACAGGTTACATGTTTTCCAAAAAATCCAAGTGCTCCATAGCTTGTGTCCACATGTCTAATGCCTGTATCCCCTGTGCCCCGTGTCAGCAGCATGTCTCAGATCCCATTTTGCCACTGGCAGGTGTGCAGTTCGGGTGCAGCTGCCAAGGAATCCCTTCTGAGCATTTCTAGTTGTGTTGCTGAAGTTAGTGCTGATTGTGAGCCTCCACTGCTTATTCCAGGCACATACTCACACCACTTTCCAGCAGCTCACGTTTGCCCGCACTGAAACAGGCTGGGCATTCTGCTGCCTTTTTTTTTATGTGGGGATTCTTTTTAGCACATGCTGCTTAACTCTAAGGCTCTAAGCTGCAGTGCAGGGTGGCTTCTTTCTCCCTTCCTGCCTGGTGATGCACAGATCCATTTCAGATCACTGACTTGAAGTTTTTGCCTCTGTTCACCCTGTGTGCTTGGTTCAGGTTCCAGAGCAGCCTCCCACCAAGCAGCAGCAGGGAAGGGCTCCCCTCCACTCCCTGAAATGTGATTATTGGAAAGTGCTGTCATTACTCTCGAATGCTGCAGACGGCAAGGAGGGGCTGGGCTGGTGTGTCAGGGTGAGAGAAGATGCTGTGCAAACACACAGATCCCAGTGCCCCATGAGATCCCAGTGCTACCTTAATCTCTTATAGAGCACTAAGTCCCAGCTGCAGAAGCAGCTGATGTTTCTAATTCAAAGGATTACGATTTCCCTGCATTATTGGTTTCCCTTACTTTTATCCTCTCACCTACCTTGTTATGCAGAGAACCCCCTTGATTTATTCTCTGTGTGTTTTTCTCCCCACCTTTCAGCGTGTGCTCAGACAACCAGCCAGCATCACTCCGTTGGTCCATCCCATGGTCTTCATTTCTGTTGTACCTTGCAGGAGTAGCTTTGTTTTCAAGGCTTAACTCTTTTGTTTTTTCCCCTCTCTTGGGAAGCATTGGCTCATCATGGTGCAGTCTTTGGAAACCATAAACCTTGTATTCCCAGATAATTTGTGTTCACACACCAACTGCAGCATTGTATTGTGTGTTTGAGAGGAGAGGTTCAGCTGTCTTACCTGACATTGTTTTCTGAAATTGCAGAAAGGGAATTGGATCAGCATAACATTCCCATGTAGAGAATAGGTGGCATATTATCTGCTGCTTTCATAGCATACTGACTGAGTCAAAGGCTCTGGCGTTGCTTTATGAATATGGAGTTACAGCTCTCCAGGCCACTGGGAAGATGGAAGTAATATCACTGGTGCTGTTATTTTATTTCCCTTGTGTACATTTTTATTATTAGGGTGAGATTGTAGCCTTAGCTAAATCTGCTGCAGTAGGCCCATTGACCTCAGTGTAGTCAGGCTTTCTCTTAGTTCAAGCAGGTCTGTCAGCTGCTGGATTGCAAGCCCAAAATGGAGATTGGCAAAATTGTGCCTGAGGAGGGAGAGAAATTTCCTGTTCTCTCCTGATGAGATCTGATTAGATTATTGTATAAAGCACTGTCTGCCTGCCTGCCCAGCTTTAATTCTTGTTCTTACGGTGTTCTAGTAAATGGCTGATTGAAATCAGGTGTGTCAAATTCAGGCTGGGATGTTTTACTGCTATGTCAGCCAAGCAGTGAGGCACCATCTCACCCCTCTCTGAAACAGCAACAAGAGGAAACTGGCTCCCTTGGCCCCAAGGAGAAGGCAGTAAGTGACAGTCAGTGTTTTGGGGAAGGCATGAGGTGCTGCTCCACAGATCAGCACCGTTTCAGCTGTCTGGCAGCATGGTATTTTTAGCAGTTCAAGTTTTGGTGTGTTGTGCCTGGGAACTGTACCCTTGTTTCAAAACAGCCAAATCTCACTAACTGAGTGCAAGCATTCCCTCAGTGAGCACACAGCTATTTTGGATTTGCTTCCCTTGCAGTTATTCCTTGACAGACCCTTGGATGTGATTTCCTGACCTTTAACTCTGGCTTTCTAATGCTTTTGTTAGCTGTGTTTTACCAATGCACGTCACGCTCTTTCCCTCTCCCCCTTCTTCCAGTTGTATAGATAAGGACTGGTAATTGTCTTTATGGAGGTTGTAATGAGTTCTGTCACCACACAAAGCAGCTCACTAATAAAATAAATCAAAGCAGCAACGAATGAATGGAAAGCATGCTTTTAAAATTAGATTTGTACTGCGGGTGCCACACTGTCACTTGCAGCGTGACACACCGTTAAAAAGGCACGGAGTTGGCGAGGTACCTTGAAAGGGTCACTGAGCTCTGCTAGCAGGAATTAGGAAGCCTTCCATTGCCTCCATTGCAGCATCATTTAGGAGTAAGTATTTTAAAGCATGATCAGGAAAAGAGCATGTAAAACTGATGTTAGATTTTACTTGTTCAGGAACTCAGTTAAGTAGCTTTTCTGATCATATCATTACATGTGTTCATGTTATGTCATTTTCTGTGCCTGGAGTCTTGTAGCAGTTTGGAGCTCCTGGTCCAACACACCATCAGTTCTGTCCAGCTCCCCACACCCACTGCTTCTCCAGCAAAGGGCTCTGTGCATCAGTGCTGGCTGTTACCTCGTCACAAGATCTGCAGTGCAAGGACAGTGCTCTCCTCTCCTGCTGTACTGACTGCAGGGCTCTGACACTTGCCTTATGTAGAGACATCGTGTTTCAGAGGAAAGCTGTATTCAGTGGTCTGACTTAGAGGTGGAGCAGGTAGCAAGGATAACAGGCTGGTGTTTGTATTTGGGCTTGTGTTACACTAAAATGCAGCTGCTGTGAACCTGTCAGGCTTACTTGATGCGGGGTAACACAGGTTGTTGAGGACTCTTGTGTCTGTGCAACCAAGCTCTGCGCTTCTTCTGCTGCTCCTGCAGGTTTTTTTATAGTTCCCAGATCTGTTGCAGCTCTTACAGCCTTGCACAAACCATTCCTGTCGCAGAAACACGAAATATGCCCAAATTCTTGTTTCTCAGCCTATCTGTTAATTTCCCAGCAGCAAAATCGCGCTGTGGCCCTCTGCAGCCAAAAGCACAGCAGCTGCAGCATAAGAAGCATTTCTAATTCCATGAGAAACTTCACAAGAGCTGAGTGCTAGTTTCTTTTTTCATCTCTTCCCTACCAGCCTCTCAAGGCACAGCAGGGACAAAAGGAATCAAATTCTGTAGAAGGAGTGTTTGTCAACTTTCTTCTTGTCTCTCTCATCATAATGACATGTAATTAAATACCTTGAACTTTAGAAGTTGCCTGTGAAAAATATTCCTCTAACTGAGAGCAACCAACCTCCATTAAGTTATACACAGTCAGCAAATGACTGTAATTATTAGGGCCAGTAGACAGAGCTGAAACTCCAGAGGACTTTAGTGTCAGAGCTAATAATTATGCAGCAGCCTTGGCCAAATATTTCTCTTCCGAGCTAAGTATTTAATATTGTCGCTGTAGAATATTAATGGAATTGCCTGCGATGTGTGAAGCTGTTGACTAAGCTCATTGTACAGTGAACTGCGGTGGCTCAAATTAGGCACAGTGAAGGGGGGGATCAAGAGCACTGCAGCACCAGCCTGAGCACCACAGCCCTCGGGGCACTGCCATTGCCTCTGGGGACACACTGCAGGGCAAGGCAGTGCCCTGGTGCTTCAGGAATTCAGGGTCATTTGTTTGGCATCCTGAAGGGGACTTTTTCTGTAAGTCTCTTCCTGTGAAGCACGTGAATGTATTTCCTAAACCTAATGAAATAGATTGGCTGGTTCAGAAAGCATCTTTTGTTTTGCTCGGACAAAATTTTTACATCCATGCTATGAATAAGGAATAAAAGAAAGTTCTTGCAGAGTGCTGGCACAGAGGGAAATCTTCCCAGATGTGGAAGGAAGCTTCTGGGCCTAATCTAGACATTAACCAAGCATCAAGGTAGTCATGTCCAACTAGCAGTGTGCTCTAGTGACTTCCCAAGGGCTTTTTTAATGCTATTTATATGTTATCAGGCAGGGATTTTCACTTAATTGTAAGGCTGCAAAAGCAGAGTGTGAATGCCAGCAGTGGAACCATATGAGAGCAGTGATAACCAAGGGAAAAAGTAGCAGTTTCTTCTCATTTCTGCCACTTGAATAGGCTCATGAATTCCCTCGAGCCTTTTGCATAACACATGACCACCTATACTACAGAGATGACCTCCCTTTTACAGCATCGTTACACAACCTACACCCAGGTGTTTTATGGCAGCCCAGTTTAACTATTGTGGTTACTATTGCTGTAATAACATATATCAGTTTAAAGCAAGGTGTGTGCTGTTCTCTGGGTGCTTGGATTTTTTTCCCCTGTTCATTTCTGTAAAGAAGGCTTGATAGCACTTGTGCTAAATCAAGGCTTGCTGCAAGGCTCTAAGCGGGTAGTTACAGGATTTGAGACTAAGGCAAGGAGGGGAGGGGATTTGGGAAGAGTGTACTTTAATGTAGAAATCTGGGTTAAGCTTTTTCATTATTCGCAAGTATTTTTTTCTCTTTCATTTTCCTCCATAAAACCAAGATTGAATATGTTTCTCTGCTGTTCCACAGGTATGGATGTGTGGAGGTCGCATGGAGGACATCCCTTGCTCTAGAGTTGGTCACATCTACAGGAAGTATGTTCCATACAAGGTTCCCACAGGAGTGAGCTTGGCAAGAGTAAGTGGCAATGGCATTCCCCACGACAAATATCTGCCTGCAATGTGACCATGCTGTTGACTCCTCTCACCTCACAATGGAGAGGCAAATACAGGCTTTGTAGTCTGTAAGTTGCACTTGTATGGTGCAAGTTGAGCAGTTTTGCAGTGGTGGATGTGTAGCAAAAGGGGAGGGAGCCTGGGGAGCTGCAGAGGTGTGTGCTGACAGCTGCTGTCCTCCAGCTATCAGCCACTGCTGGGTGCTGGGAAGGGACTCTGTGATCAGGCACTGGCTATAAAAACAAGATATGGCTTTATTTGTATAATACTTCAGTCATTTTATAGCTGTGCTCTCCAAGAGCAGCAGGCTTCAGCGTGGTGATTGTATTTTGGTGATTGAAAGACCTCTCAGCTTCAAGCATCACAGACCACTGAATGGGCAAGCTGTAATTTTCCACAATGGAATGTTCAGTGCCATCTTATTTCTTAATCTAGTGTAGCCCAAAGAGGAAAGAGCTTTCGTCTATGGAGCACTGGATTTCTCCAGTTAATTTTCAAATTGAGAAGGGATTGCATTGCCCTCTGGTGGGAGAAAAAAATCATAGGAGCAGGAAGGCTGCAAAAGCAAAAGCACAGAAAGGTGCCCTGCTGTTCTGCAGTTTATGGCTTGCACAGTATTAAAATGCTTCCCAGTTTAATAGCATCACCCTAGTTATAGATCTGGATTTATTCCTCAGCCCAGCAAAGACCTGTCAGAGCGACAGAGCGCTCTCCTGTCTGTGCCATCTCTTCAGGAAGGAGCTGTATTTCTTTTGATTCAGTATTTGGCTCCTGTGTACTCCCACAGTGCTGGAAGGAGATGGCAGACAGGTGTAGGAAAGGCTGTTTTTGGCATCTAAGATCATACAGTCACCTTGAGATAAACACCTGCTCTTGTGTGGAGGCTGCATTTGGGGCAGGGTCAGCACACTGTTCAGTCTCAGCATCCTCGTGTTTTTGGTAGTAAATGGTCACTGCAGGACTGACCAGTGCAGTGCTGCTGAATCTCTGGAGTAACAACTGCATGTGGCACGTGATTGTGTGGCACCAAGAACGTGCCTGATGTTGCCAGAGAACAGTCCAAGGTCCAGCAGTCTCAAGGGTGCTGTAACAAGCAGGTTGTCTGAGAGGGTGGTGGTTGTTGCTGTCTTGGAATTGCACAGTGGATTAAGCTTTGCAGTAGTACATGAAATGTACTTCTGGCAGGAGGTAAACCCTTTGCTTCTGTTCTTAAAGGTCATTGCCTGAAAATTCCATATTCCTGAGGTATCTCAGAGTTTTACCCAACAAAATGGAAAAGTAGTGCTAAGAAAGAGTATTGTGAACTGAAGCTTTCCAGAAGGGAGTACTGCAAATCCCACTCCTAGATGGATATAAAAGATGCAATAAGAAGGATTTAAGAAAGCAGCTTTTTGTCAGAGACCTTTGAATGTCCGGTGGTATTTACCAGCTTCATGTTCTGACTAGTTTCTTTACAGAAAAAAAGGAAAAAAAACTACTTTTGATTAATGTTGTTTTTCTTAGCCACAAGGAACTAGATATAATGGCCAAGTGCCAGGATTCTTTTGACCTCAACTGAAAATATCTTTCTAAATGTCCCTTGGAACTAGAGAATAATAAAAATAATCTTTGTCCTGAAGCTGCAGAGAAAGAGTGGATGTGAATGAAAATCCTTCCTGAGCAAAAACACGCGAGCTGCTCTGAATGCTAATGTCAGTGGTTTGTGCAGTGTTCTCAGGTGGTTTTCCCTTTCCCTCTCCCTCTCCCCCGTTGCCCACCCAGAACCTGAAGCGTGTGGCCGAGGTGTGGATGGATGAGTATGCTGAGTACATTTACCAGCGCAGACCCGAGTACCGGCACCTCTCTGCGGGCGACGTCGCCGCTCAGAAGGAGCTTCGCAACAGCCTCAACTGCAAAAGCTTCAAGTGGTTCATGAGCGAGGTCGCCTGGGACTTGCCAAAGTTCTACCCACCAGTGGAGCCTCCAGCAGCTGCCTGGGGAGAGGCAAGTTTGTGGCCTGATGTCTGCAGTGGGCAAAGAGGCTGCGGTTTGGTTTTGTAAGGTTGCCCATGTGCTCCAGTACTGGGCTGCTGTGAGGAAGGGGCAAGAGAGTATTTAAAGATCTGCTTGATATGTTTCAGAGCCCAGAACTCCCCTACCATTGCAGTGGCCTGATCAAAGCAGGCAGTTGGGCAGGCAGCTGCTCCTATTAGTGCACAGCCACAAGGAGAATAGAGACTTGGCTTGTTCTGCATGCTGTGTATTTAGTAGGAATCAGAACGTGCCAAAGGGAGGACTGGGGAGAGGAGGCAGCTGAGCAGTAGTGAAATCTTGTATTTCCAAAGGGCTTCACAACTGTGTTGAGCTACTTTGCTCCATAGCTTTCCCACCTGAAAGCCAGAAAAAACATCCCCTGTTTTTGGAAGTTGGCTGTGCTCTGGTTAAATACTGACCCCAGGAGTGAAGGTGTGAATTGCCTTATATAACTGTCACAGACAGCGTTTCTGATAAGCTCCAAGAGGAGCTTAGTCCTGGTGCTGTTTGTCAAGGCCAAGGCTTAATGAGCATTTCTGAGATCATAGTGTGGGTGAGGAGGATGCACCATCACAACATCACGGGGGGCTCTGCAGTCCTGTGGGTCTTGCTGTGTGCTGGAGGTACAGCTGGTGATGGGCCCCATTTTGAGTTCTGTGCTTTCTTCCAGCTGTTACCTGCCAACTCAGACACAGTAAAGTGTGGAATCTTAAAAATTGTCTCCGTACAAATATTGCTGCTATTTGAGGCAATTTGAGCCTTCTTTCCTGTCACCTGGTAGGAGCAGGAGATTCAGTGACTAATTTACTGCTTCAGATACGCAATGTAGGAACTGGACTGTGTGTGGATACTAAGCATGGAGCCCTGGGATCCCCACTGAGGCTGGAAAACTGCGTAAAGGACAGAGGAGAGGCAGCATGGAACAACGTGCAGGTAACAATCCCTCTGATAAATCACTGGCCCCTAAATCTGGGGGTGGACAAGTTATGAGAACCAATGTGTAAGGAAGGCCATTGCAGAGCTGTCAGGTGCACCCCAAGGCTCAGATGCTGATTGTACTTGATGGGCTGGTAGCAGGATGTGGCTTGTGGTTGTGTCAGGGTCTGGAGCCTGGCAGACTCTGAGCAGAGCTCTTACCTCTGCTTTGAAGCTCTCAGAGTGAACAAAAGAAATCACAAGGAAACAATATGCCAAAACAATAAACCAGTAACAAGGCAGCTGTAATATGTAACAAAGTGAATATTAACTTCAAAGGTTGTGCTGAAAGAAGTGATAGAGGAGCATCATGCATATTAATGAACCTGCAGGAGCATTCAATAACCGCTCACTATCATCCTCCTGACAGGAGGCAAATGCATTATAAACACACAACCATTGCTGGAGAGAGATGAAACCAGCCAGGTTATAGATTCACCCTCTCAGCATATAAGGTGCCAGAAAAGACAGCTTTATTGTAACAGAAGGGAGGAAAATATTAGTTTGTCTAAACTGTAGCAGCTGAGCTGAGAAAAGATCAAGAAAACAATGCCTCTATTACAGAGCCATGCATAACTCTTCAGGGAATGGCTTCAATAGTAAGAGATGGAGGGTTGTTGCATATCAATTTTGATGCGTGAAAAATAGAAACAAAACCAATTTACTCAGGCATGGTCCAAAACTAAGCCTCTGTTGTATCAGGAGGATCTTGAAAATTAACGTTGGCTTATGTTTAGGAGGAGAATATGGAATGGTGAGCCTAAATTATTGTGGTAATTTTTCTCTCAAGTGGTGTTTAAAAGAGAGGCAGGAACAAAGTGGCTTCTTTGCAAAAGTTTTTGGCCACACTGCTTCTGATAGCAGCATCCTGATCATTACTGGCCGTTCTTACTGCCCCATGAGCTATCTCTGAAGAGAGAACTATTCCTCCACCTGGCTCCAAAGGAGCCCACAGAACAGCCCTTCTTAGGGGCTGAGAGGGAGATGTGCTGGCTGTAGCCCTGAAGAACCACACTGGTTAGTGCTGGCCCCAGGACGCTTTCATCAAGGCCACAGCATTGCCAGGCGTAGGTTGTGCCCAGTTGCTGGAGCTAAAGCCCTTTCTCTGCTTTTCTGTGCCATCCATCCCTTCATTTCACCTGAGAGCACTGAGAGAAGAGGGCGCCAGGAAGCACTGCCCAAGTGTTTGCCCTTCTGACACTTCTGTGGGGTGTGGAGCTGTGGGTTCCTGGTCTCTTGTCCCAGAAGGTGTGGGGCAGACATCTCAAGGTGACTGCAGGCTGCCTGTGCAGGCTGGTGTGTTTACTGCCAGCGTTAACTCAGAGCTCCTATAGCTCTCTGTCTTTTTTGCTGGCTGTGAAGGGCTGTAATTGGTCAGCTGCTCACTTAATCCTTGATGTATGTCTGCATTGCAGACATCCAGGGCTGCTCTCGTACCCAGGCTGACCAGCATGGCTGGCTGCAGCAGCACACTTTGCTTTCACATGGTGCATGGCAGCTGGTACAGACTGCCCTGGTCAGCAATCCCTGTCCCCAGAGGTGGGAGCAGTTTCTCTCTAGAAGATGCTGTCCTTTCCCTGAAGCCACCCACTCCCTGTGGACACAGGGAACAGCCTTCTGTTGGTGAAAACATCTTGCCCAAGTACGGGCCACCCTGAGGGTGCTGTTTGTCCTGGCAGGTGTTCACCTTCAGCTGGAGAGAGGACATCCGTCCAGGGGATCCTCAGCATACCAAGAAGTTTTGTTTTGATGCCATTTCCCACAGCAGCCCTGTGACCCTCTATGACTGTCATGGAATGAAGGGGAACCAGCTCTGGAGATACCGAAAAGTGAGTCTGTGTGTGGAGGCGTCTGCGTATTCTGATCTAAGGTGTCAAATTCCCTGTAGGCATTTAAATTTCTTAAAATGTTACCACTCATATTTTACTCCTTCTCTCCGTGTAGCTGCGATAAGAGAATCTGCAGACAGTCTGTTGTCACTATGCCATTAATTGCTTTTAATTAGAAAGAGGTCACTCCCCTGTTCCACTGGTTAGAAAGGTGAGGACTCCAGGGCTCCTGAGCAGGACTCTCTCCCTGCAGTGTGTCCACAGCTGGCAGTGAGGTGATGCAACACCCTTGCAAAACCTGTTTGCAGAGAGGTGTTCTGAGAGCTGGTTTGTTCTGGAAAATGGTGCCAAAAGTAGATAAGGATTTATTCATCCTCCTACTAAGCAGCTAAGCTGTTGTGGGCAACAGGTAAGTAAATTCTTGTCTAAGTGCCCCGTCCTAGTCCTTGCAATCTGCTGGCAGAGTGCCCCGAGTGATGCAGCAGGATGTCAGCCTGTAGGCTGGAGAGCCTGTGCTTCAGGCACTGCTTTAGAGCCTCCCAGTGCAGATGTGAGGATTGGGCTGGGTTCTCTTGCAAGGGGTAGGAATGGACTCAGACACTCACCAGCCACTTCAGTGTGGAGCAACTCTGGATACTCACAAGTGACACAATAGCTTGCCTTGGTTTTTAAGACTTCTTTCTGTTGGTTTTAAAACAGCTTTTCTTCTTTGCTTGGCATCCTCACATCAAATTTCTCTTCTCCAGGACAAGACCCTCTACCATCCAGTCAGCAGCAGCTGCATGGACTGCAGTGAGAGTGATCGAAAGATCTTTATGAATAGCTGCAATCCTTCATCTCCAACACAGCAGTGGATATTTGAACACACAAACTCAACCATCTTGGAAAAATTTAACAGAAATCTTGATCTTTAAGAGACTGAGAAAATATATATATATATTTTACGATTATAGTTTTTACTGGGGAGGGTTACAAAAAATTTTTTTAAGAATACTTTTTTTTAAACACTTAATGAAGGTAAAAGGGAGAATCTCAGGAGAAGGTTAACTAGCAGGCCAGTCTTTATTGCGAAGATGCTGCATCCTTCTCTTCTGGGGATGGTGGAATTTTAAAGGCTTTGCCAGAGCCACTTCTGTGCTGAGACTGAACAGAAACTCTGTTTTTAGAGGAGTCTGAATGTGATTCAAATGGCTTTTTTTCTTTTTTGCCTTTTTTTTTGTTTTGTTCTATTTCCCACCTGGGTCTTGTGTTAAATGATTTTTTTTTATCCAGGACCCTCCAGGACTTTTGTAGCTGCTATTCCACCCGCTGAAGTGTTCCCACAGCTTTATCTTCCAAACTCCATATAAGTAAAATTTTGACAGAAGATTTAAGCCTTCAATCAAAGAAAAAAAAAAAAAAGCTCATCAGTGGAAAATGAAACGCATATTTTTTTGCCCTGAACCAAATATATTTCAAACAGGTTGAGTATTATGATTTTCCAAATCACAGCTCTGATGAAGGAATGAGCTCTAGTGGAAGTGCAGCCAAGTGTTGGGAATATCGCTGTAGTTATTAGCAGTGAGGAATCTGTTTCTGGTCCATTCACTTTGCAGTCAGTTTGTCACTCACTGTTGAATCTTCAAGGTGAAAGATGAGCAGAAGGTTTTTTAAGTAAGCATAGTTCTTAGAGGTGAAGACTTTTACTAAGAGCCTTTTGATATCAGGTTCCAAATTTGCCTCTTACTCATAATCTTTTTAGCACAGACACCTCCAGGGTTTCTCAGAGTTAAATCTACTGTGTGAAGGCAACTTCCATTTTTTAGAGGTTTGAAGGCTAAGTTAATTCACAGTTGGTGTGAGCAGATTAATTCAGGATAATCAATTCAGGGCTGAGATTAGCCATTGATCTTTATCCATTTGTTCATCAGTCTGTAGTTTGTTGAGTCCTGTGGTCAGTAGTGTTCTAGGCTTGTGGGAATGTGCTATTAATCTCTCCTCATTTCCCAAAATCCACAGTGCTGTACAGTTTACCATGACTGGAAATCTGTTTGCTTATGCAGCAGTGTGGGATTGATGGACCCATTTTGCTGGTACCCTCTCCCTTGTGCAATCAGTGAGCAGTGCAAGATATTATCCTTCTGGTTTGGCTGTGGGATCTACCAGACCATGAACCAAGATGGTCTCATCCCAGGAGCTGGAATGTATTGACCCTAAGGGATGAACAGAGGACCACTGGTTCAAGTCTGTCTGAAGCAAGTATTGAAAAAACCATGGTTTAAAATGAAGTTGTTTCAAAAACAGATTTACTAATTTATTAGTTGAATTAGTCTTGTACTGAAAGCAGCAGTGGCATTTTCTGCTAAAAGCTGTGAATGATGATGCAGTTAACCTTGTGCACAGATGCTGTGTGAAACTGATTCCTTGGCCAGGAATTGCCCATCTCCTAGGTTTGTCCAACTGCCCATGAAGGAGTGCTGCAAGAGTAGGTAGTGTGAAGCAGTTCTGGGAGTGAAGGGAATAGGACCCCTCTGGGACTCTTGATGAGCACAGTTAGTGGACTTCCCTCGCTCAGAGGAGCAGGGAAACTCTGCTGTGGGATGTCTTTCATGCGAAGGCAAGGAGTTTGTTTGCCTGGTCTCCCAAAACAAGCAGGCTGGCTCCCTCTGCAGAGCTCCAGAAACAAGATGCCCTTTATGATGTTGCCGATTGTAGGATTGTTGCCTGTGTTTCAGGTGTCTTTGAGGACATTTAGGGCTGTGTCTGGCAGCTGGGAGCAAACTAGGACACAACTGTCAGCCCCTCAAGCTCTCTAGTCTGATGTGTTGACTATTGATCAAAATCATTTCCACATTCTCACAGCTGAGACTGTCTGACCTCTTTTGCCATCTTACCTGGTCCATGCAGTCACGGAGCATGGGAAGCCATGGGTGCTGCCTTGCAGCTGGGACCAGACTTCCCAAATGTGTTGGTTTCTAATGTTTCAGGAGTGAAGAAAGAAAAAGAAAAAAAGCTCTAGGCTTTCCTTGTGACAGTTCTGCAGCAGTATTGTATGGAAGTGAGACCAACATCAAGCAGAGTTGACATCTTATGTTCTCAGTTACTGCAGTATGTCTGTCATTAGGATCCCTTTTCATTTCCGTGGGAGACAGAGTCACCTTCCAGTGCTTTGTGTCTGACTGCTGCTTTCCTTAAGTTATTAATGCTCTCATTAGTCTAGTAGTGCTGAGTGTGGAGCACTAGATGGCCTGACTAGATGTCTTTATGAATGTTTTAATACCTGTGGAACAAGAAGCTGTTTGTCCAGGAACAGTGATAGATTTTTATAATTGGGACAAAATCAGCAGATTCTATAAATGGACTGTAGGTTGTTCTGCTTGCAGGTTGCAACTTTGTGTGTCTCAGTTTTCTAATGAGAGGATTAGCTTCTGTTTCTAAAATGCATGGCTTGCTTTGTACTTGGGCTCACCTTGTGAAGAGAGCCCTGCTTGGCTCACAGGATGCTTCAGAGAGAACTGCAGCAACAAACAGGTCTTTTACCACTTGGTGATCTTATTTTGAAGAGAAAGGTCAGCTCTTAGCAGTTTGCACCAAACCATAGGTAATAGTTGAGGCCATTCCTATTTGACAACCCCCTACCAGTACACAGAAACTGGATCTTTACTGTGAGTGGTGTTACCAGGTTCCTCTCAGTGTGGTTTATCTATTTTCTGAAGGTTTGGGATCTGAGTGTGATAAGTGCCTCACAAATTCTGTACACTTCTGACTAGCTCGCTGGGCTTTGATCTATTAATTTATTTGCATCAATTATACTTTTCGATACCCTAGAGGCTTTGCTGACTAATGCAAAGACTTAATATAGCCAACCTTCCACTGATTAAGAAATAGAAGCTGTATTTCATCATCTGCATCTTTAACTGAGCCTTTGCTGGGCAATCTTGTTAATTATTCCAATTACTTTTGGTTATTTGTAAGCAAAATTGCTAAAGCATGAATACACAAGCAAATCTTCACATCTGCCTGTGAGTCAAGACTGGAGATTAAATACCAGTGATTATCTAATGCAAAATAAATGTTTTCATATTTTTTCCCCAAAAAGTATTGAAACACCCCTCTCTTCATGGCTGCATAAGTTCTGCTACTTTTAAGTATCAGAATCCCAGACAACAGAGGGATCCCTGGATGTGTGTTGTGTTGCATAAAAATATTTTGATTTGCTCTTGGAGCTGTTGTCAATCTCTACTGGTGCTAATCTCTAAGGTCTACAGACAGTAAATAGGTTTGGGGCTCTCATGTGTGCAAGGTATCTTTTCTCCTATCTAGGAAATTAACTTTTTTTCCACACCACAACAGAAGAACGTGTGAGCCTTCCTGAGAGGGGAATACAGCGTCATTAAAATAAAGATGTGCCTTTTTAAATGTAAATGTACAGCAAATGCTTAAACTTGAACCATTTCCTAGTGCCTTGCTGGACAAGAGAGGAGAGGGGAAGGGGTTGGGAGATAAGGATGTAAGAGAAGCCTTGACTTGTGCAGTGTTTGTGTGGGTTTTTTTTTAAATGTCTGACATTCAGTGAAAAAATTGTGTGAACTACAGTAATTCAAAAGCTCCTGGGTTTCCTCTGTTAAATCAGTCTCGTTAATGACTGGGGGGGGTTGTCACTCCTGAGGCTTGGAAAGGATGGCAGCTTCCTCCTGGTGCACTGTAACCACTGGAGCTAGACTGGAGGATGTCTTGGTTAGCTGTTGGATGTTTCACCTCACGGTGAAGGCTCATGATTTCACTGGCATGCAAGGATCCTGCATTTTATTTTCTGAGTATGCAAATCACAGATAGTCCCAAAAGCTTATAAAATCTGTAGCCAGAAGTGTCTTTCAGAAAAAGCCAATGCCTTCCATCACTGGGAAACTTTAAAGGGTGCATTAAAATCTCTAATACAGAAGTAGCAAGAAAGCCATTTCTCATTTCAACTTTCTACTTAGTTGGTTTTACAGCACTCTGTGCAGGGGGCTTTGCTTTCCTTTGCTGGGGAGTTCCAATCAGCAAACTTTCCTCCTCCCTGCTGCACTGAGATCAGTGTTCTGAGGGTCAGAGGCACCACCAGCATTGCAAGAGCACAGTGCTCTGGGGCTGCTGCAGGGCTGTCACAGCAGCTCTGCTGGCTCACATCACCCAGGGAGAGATCTCCTCAAAGCCATATTGGGCAATCGTGGAACTGCGGGGTGAAAAGGGAGAGGATTATATTTTAAATTGTCTTTCAAGGTATCGACAGGCATTTGAATGGTTTTCATGCAGTCAGTCTGTCATGCTTCCAGTTGAAAGAGCCCTAGTAAAGCCATGTCTGAAACAGCCTGGCTCTGCCAGCACAGGCAGTACATGTGTACCTTGCATCCCACATCCCCTCCCAGCTGCTGTGGTTTGTGGATAAACCATGTGGTTTCACAGGATACACAGCAAACGGGAGCTGGCTTGGCAGTCACGAGCACTGGGTCCTGCTCCCAGGCTACTCTGGGCTGTTACTTGATCTTAAGCAAGGGAAGTCTGTGTGCTGCAATTTTCCAGCCTGTGTAGGATTTAAGTGCTGTATTTTCTGACCTAATCAGTGTTGAGTCCAGATATTAAAACAAGCTGCAAATTCCTCACCTGGTTCAAGTGGAGAGGAGAGATGCGATGGGTGGAGAATGGGAAATAAGACCTGAAAATTCCATCAGCATTCAACACAGGCTTGTCAATTCATTTCATATTCCTCATTAACCAGTCAGATTGATTTATTCACATTATAAATTTAAAGTGTAACTGAAATAAACTCATCTCCTGCTCCCAATGCTCCTTTGTAGTGCCACGCTTCAGCCTGGAGGTCTGTATGGAACTAGGCAGTGATAGATTATGGAAATCCTAATAAAAAGCCTATGTCTGTTTTTGACTCTGCCTCTACTAGCTGAGTACACTCCTTTATTTGCTGCATTTTGAGCTTTCTTGTTGCTTCTGTATGATTCAAAAGGCTTCAATGATTCCAGCAGATGTGAGGGAGTTGGGAGTTTTATATAAAACCACTGGATCTATGTGGTCTTAATTATACTAGTTCAACTCTAGGGAAAAAGTCCTAATCCCAATTAGTGAGCAAGGAAATGTGAACTTCAACCACAAAACAAGATAAAAACTGATCGAGCTAATAGCCTGAAACCTTAGCCCTTATGATAACAACAACAAATAGCTTTAGCCTCTAGGGTGGAGAAGGGAATTGGTTTCAAAATGCATTCTCCAGGATCTCGGTGATTAGGTCTAAGTTTGTCTGTTCCTTGTACTGCATGCATTTTCTCTGTAAAACTGGATGGTGCCTCTTGAATCAGTGTGTATTTATTTTGTGCATATTAGGACCAACAGCCTAATATCTGGGGGTGGTAAAGGACTTGTAGCACTTTAATGTAGTAGCTTTCATAAATTGGGAATCATTGATAGAATGCCTAGTGTTTTTAAAGTTGAATGGACTTCCTTTTATAATATATTTAAAATAAATTTTTAATGTGTTTTCTGAAAACTGTGTGCGCAGCCGTGACTGTCCCTGCTGTTTTTGCTCCAGTGATTTCTCTTCTCTTTACTTACAAGCTCAGTTATCCCTGGTCTGGTGTTTCCCCAGCACAGGCTTCCTGCCATGAAATGCACTGGTGTCCTCCAGCCCCCTTGGGAAATGTCCTTCCTGGCTGCCCTTTGCGTTGGGAGTAGATGACAGGATTTACTGCGTGCACGCACAAGCAGCCAAGGAGCTCATGCCCAAGTGCTGTGTTGGGTGTACAAGGAGGCTCAGGCTCTGTGTCTGCTGCTCAGAGCTGCTTCCTGGCAGCTCTGAAACCAGTGGGAACAACCCATCATCTCCCAGAACTCCAGCCCTGAATGAAGAGCAAGTGGCAGCCGCAAGGGGAGGAGACATGAGGAGAAATGTAAGATGTGGACAAAGCTGGAGGAAGACATGCTCATGCAAGTAGGTGCTCCATGCCCTGGGGTGCTGTCCTGGATGGACCACGGCCATGGTGGATGATTTGTGCCCAGGTAGGACACCCCTGAGGGACAGTGGCCATGGACAGCCCTTGGTAGGGCACACTGGAAAGCACCGAGCAAAGAAAACCCAGATGTCATTTTTCTTTCTCTGCCTGTCTGCTTTGGGAGCCACTACTGGGAGATCCATCCCACACCTCAGTTTGCAGGGGAGGGTTTTAGCAGCTCATGGCCCTGTTTGTGTTCTGATCTCCACATGGGAAGAGCAGGCTTAGCCCAGGACAAGGGAAGTTTAACAGCATTGCTCATGTTCCCATGTTCCCAATAGGATCCTCAGTGCTTTCTACTGTCACCACTTCATTTCTTCAGTGGCCTTCTCAGCACTCATTTTTACTTAACTCCTTTGGGTGAAAAACAGTGGGGAAAAAAGTAAGGGAGACAAGAAATGAAATGTGTGAAAATGTGTGTGTGGGAAAATGAGCCTGTGTGAAGGAAAGGCAAGGCTCTTTCTGGGGGACCAGCAGACAACTGCAAGGTTAACTGCTTCCCAGGGGAAGACTGTGCTGTGATTCTTGGCCACGGGAACGTTGCCCAGGGTGGGCATGTGCCAAAAGCTGTGACAGTTTAAGCATTTTAGCAGGTTCAGTATGTGCCACCCTAGGAAAGTGCTGAGGAGAGTGGGAGTCTGGGGGAAGGTGCCAGGGCACTGTTTCCATTGGCCCTCAAGGTACTGAGAAAGGAAATGGTCTGATTTCTGACGGGAGGTATAAAAATTTTTAAAAAGACATCTTCCCAGGTCATCTTCAGCAGCACAGACCACTTGGAGAGAGAAGCATTTCTGTCCCAAGACCCCAGATGGCTCCATTAAAACAGTAAGTTCCACATGACAGCCACACCACAGACTTCTCTTTAGAGGGTAGTGCTGCTCCAGGTGAGATTTACAGGCTTGTGCAGGTTCCCCTAATTTGATTAGAGGCTGGCTGGGATGGGCAGGCTATTACTGCTTCAGAGGCACTAAAGCTGCCTGGGTGCTGATGGGTTTATGAAACATTGTTTCTCACTTCATTGCAGCTCCCACAAAGAATTATTAGATCAGGTTAGTGATAGATACCTAATAAAGAATGTCTCTATGAGGCAGTTTATTTCGCAGCAAGCTTGTTCCGGACTAGCAGACTGTGAAATCTGGAGGTTCCCATGAGGATAAATACACTGAAATAAACTGCAATTACAAAAACACCTCCATGCACTTTTTTTTTTTATTTTCAAAGACTGTAGAGAGGTGTCATCCTGTTAGCCTGAGCAGGAGGTAATTAGCATTGAATTAGCAGACAGACAAGGACAAAAGCAGGGTTTTTCCTTCTACTGAGCATTGCAAAGGGACTTAAAATCTTTTCATTTGCAGGGATGAGAGGCTGCAGCCCAAGACGAAATACAATCTCATGGTCAGTACCAACCTGCTCTGGCACTTTTGGTGCCTGTTTCTCCAGCCATTCCTGCTTCCCATAGTATAGTCCAGGGAGCACCTGCAGAATCTCCTCCCCATGGGGACAGAAGGAAGTCCTACTGGTTATGGTCATGTTCCCTTTTATCTCCTTGCTCCTATCATCCCTCCCTACACCCTGTGTTTACAGCTTCCTGTCAAAATAGTCCCTCTGCAAGATTTCCTCAGCCTGCAATTTGATTTTTATTGGTCGTGTTAAGATAAACCTGAAAAGCCTGCTATCAGGAGATCCAAGATCACCATCAGGCTTTTGTGTTTTCTCTTTCCCCAAAACAAGAGAAATATCTATCTGGTTTTGCCAGAAGGGCATTAATTCAGGCGGGCAGATCCCAAGCAACTTGGCCTAGGGCTTTTATAACCAGTGGCATTTTGCTTATTTAAAATCCCTTTGCTCTTTGCTAACTGCTTGTTCGTCTGTGGGTAAAGTCATTTGTTTCCATCAGCTTCCCATGAGAACAGCCAGCTCCTGGGAGCCTGTCCCCAGGAGGGTGCACTGTGGTTCTCTACTAATCACATGGACAAGCAGAAATTACTAATTGCCTGAGGGCACCGGCAGTAAAAGCAAAGACAAGAGGCGGAACTCCTGAGGAGTATTAAGTCCCTCCCCTCCAGATTTATTCTGAGACATGTTTGGTTGTGTAAGGATTGCCTGGAAAATTCAGGTTTTGGCTTTTCTCAGTCACCTTGTGCAGAGCAGGCAGAACAGGGCACAGGATGCCTGTCAGGGTTACAGGGGAGCAGCCTGAGCTGAGGACCAAGGGCTCTGAGGAGTCTCTCTCGCACAGGTATTTCGTGTCTGTGATTCAGCACAGTCCACCCAGTGCTCACGCACCACGTGCAGGATTTCAGGCTTTGAAGTAATTTTAGTCTATGGAACCTTTCTTCTGCTTGTGCAGAAAGTCTCTTCTTCAGGAGGATGAAATCTTTTTCCCTTTAGAGCTGCTCACGCAGCTCTGACAATGGGATTTGCTGTCTGGCATTTCAGAGGTCATGGCATTTCCAGAAGTTGCATCTTTTCTGCACAGATCATTAGGAATTTAATTCTTTATTTCCCCCTACTTCTTCTTTACTTTTTTGAGATTTAGGATTGGGCTTTTGGGGGCTTTTTTTCCTGAAGGTGAAAGAAATGTGAAGCTTAAAGTCACATTGCTTCGGGAAGCACTTCTCCAGGTTCTATCTTCTCACTCTCCCTGCCTTGTAATCAGGAAAAGAAAAAAATAAGGGAAAAATATATTTCTTATAATATAAAAAGTACATATAGTACATTATTTCAGCCAGGAACTCTTGCCTACACGACGAGGTGTGCAAGGACACACTTTAGTGGCTGTGCCGACCTGAGTGTTGTCCAAGGGCCAGGTGGGAGCTGCAGGTTCAGGTGTGTCAGTGACAGGTTCGGGTGTGTCAGTAACAGGTTCAGGTGTGTCAGTTGCAGGCTCAGGTGTGTCAGTCGCAGGTTTGGGTCAGTCGCAGGCTCAGGTGTGTCACTAACAGGTTCAGGTGTGTCAGTAACAGGTTCAGGTGTGTCAGTGACAGGTTCAGGTGTGTCAGTAACAGGTTCAGGTGTGTCCCATGTTCGGGTCTGTCACAGGTCCGGCTGTTCTGGTCGCGCTGCCGGTTCGGCTCCGGCCGGCACTCCGATCCCCCCTCCCCGGGGCAGGGTGGCCCGATCCCCCTCCCCGGGGCAGGGCCGCTCCCGGCTCGCCCAGCAGGACCCCCTCGCTCCGGCCGGGCCGGGCCCTCCGCTCCTCCTTCCGGCCGCGGTGGGGGCGGGGCTAGAGACTGACGGGCAGCGTCGCCAGCCAATGGGCGCTCTCCGCTGCCCGCGCGGGGGGGGGTTGGGGGCGGTCCCGCCGCAACCGCCGCGCCGGCCCCGAGAGCAGCGGCCGCTGCCGACAGCGCCGGACGCACCGCGCAGAGCGCTCCGGAGACCTGCCGCCCCTCCACGGCCGGCGGTGAGTGCCGGGCGAGTCCGCCCTGCTGCGGGGCGGGGGGGGCGTGCCGGCTGTGCCGCCCGCCCGCTGTGCCGCTGCCCGGGTACCGGGGGCGCTTGGCGGGCCCGGTGCCCGCCCCCGGTGCCGCCGTTATGTAACGCCCGCTCCGCTGCGCTGCGCTCCCCGCCAGGGGCTCCCCGCCGGGCTGCACCGCCGCCCTGCCCCCGGGGAGCCTGAGGGGCTGCGCGCCTCGGCCCGGCACCGCGGTGCGCTCCGGCGGCAGGGCGGGCAAGGAGGGTGGCGGTGCTGGAGGGTGGCGGTGCTGGAGGGTGGCGGTGCTGGAGGGTGGCGGTGGCGATGCTGGAGGGTGGCGATGCTGGAGGGTGGCAGTGGCCGTGCTGGAGGGTGGCGATGCTGGAGGGTGACTGTGGCGATGCTGGAGGGTGACTGTGGCGATGCTGGAGCGTGGCAGTGGCAATGCTGGAGGGTGGCGATGCCGGCGCTGCCGCCGCGGGTGGCTCCCGAAGGAGCCGGGGCATCCCTCGGGGCAGGAGGCACCTTGCGCGCACACAGCGAGCGCTCCGGAGCCGACAGCAAAGCCTCGGCCGCGGCTGCTGCGTGCGCTCGGGTAGAGGCAGCGGTCCCCTTTTATGGAGACCGATGGGAAGAGGCGATTTGCCTTTCCCTTTTTTTTTTTTTTCCCTTTTTTTTTTCTTTTGCTGCTGTATAGCGTCCTCCGCGAAAAGCAGCATCAGGTGTGGAAGACTGCTTAGGGGCTGCAGGTATGCAGCAGAATACAGCACTCCAGGGTGGGAAACAAGGACGAGGCAAAATGCCGTGAATTAGTGCATAACGCCGGATAGCTCGTTTGAAAACAAATACAGCCCCTGCTTGCCCGTCCCTCCACCCCCTTCGCCAGCCATTGCAAATAGTTCTCCAATCCGGGGTAAAAGCTCTTGTACCTTGGTGAAATTATTCCAAGGGGAAGCTGGGTGTGTACTACAAGATGCTGAACACACACATGAAAAGCGTCTTAAATGTCGACAGCTTCGGATCTTGCAGGAGATGCTGCTGACAGCCAGATTCCCCGTTCGCGTTTTGCAGCCTCTACGTGGGCAGTTTTGGGAGGGGGCATTCTTTTTTTTCGGGTTTTACAGAGGATTGCATAACTGCTCATGTTTATTTGAAAAGAAAAGGAGGAGCAAACCCAACCCCCAGCCTGAAATGAAGCACATGATATATATCTTACTGAGCCCTCACACTGTTTTCTCAACTAGCATCATTAAATATCACACTTTAGACGGTTGGAAAGGTTTGAAATAGTAATGAACCATTAAGGTTTAGGGGTTTTTTTCCTTCTAGTTCTGTGAAAATTTCAGGGAAAACTGGAAAGATACCTTTACACTTTCATAGTCTCAGGCTATTTATCAAACGTATACAACTTATTTTTAAAACAGCAATGACCATTTTTTTAATCCTTTAGTGATGAGCCATTTTTTTATGTTTTCACAGGCCCTACCCCAACTCAACCTTGTATCTTCCTAACCCAAAATAAAATGCTGTTTTGAAGCTTTTGTACATCTCTGGGTCACAGTCATATGCTTTTAAATAGTCCATCATTTGGAACTGCTGAAGTGTATGTCTAGTATTAAATTATAGTACAGTGTAATGCTTAGACAGCATGCTATGCAAGGATCAAATTGCTGATAAAGTTCACAGAGGAATCTCCTACAGTGCTTGCACTTGACCCTTGTAAATCTGAGAAAAGATATTTATAAATGGAAATATGCATCCAGTGAGTAGTTTTTTTTCTGTGTCTCATTTAATCTGTGTATTGACTGTGGTAAAAAATAATGTATTTTTATTTAATTTTTGGTAGATATATTAATTCCAGTTACTTTCTGTAGGCATCTGTATGATAAAAGTTATTTTTCCTTCTTGTATCTTGAGCTTAATTTGAAAAAAAATAAAATAAGGCTCTTTTAAGGAGGGACAGAGGCGGTTATATCAGCTTATGTTAACATTAGTGTATTCTCATTATAGGTAGAAGCAATTAATTGTACGTAGGATATTTCATAGTGTTTCAGAGAATAAGCTATGCAATGTTTAAACTTGATAACTTTCTCTCAGATGATGAAATTACAAATTAAAATAATATCAGATATTTTCCTTGCTTGTAACACTTTGATTATGTAAGTTTCCAGTGTGGGGATGTTACTGTATTCACAAACCTCTATCTCTCTCTCTATTATTTTATATATTTCATATATTATAACAAGAATAGTCATTCTGTGGTGTAGTCAGTCACTCAGTGATGTCAGGTCCTTTCTATTTGCACATGCCTACTGCTTGCAGGCCTTGCAGAAATGGAATGGACTCTTTTCAGCAACAAAGTTTGTTTTTTTCTCCTCCAGAAACCCATTTTTATGCTGTGGATAACTGAAGTTAAATGCAGGTGCATAATTTTCACCCCTACTGTTTCTCTGCCATACTGTCATGGCTACTATATAGGCATAAGTGCTTTTAGGTGCCTCTTCCAATTAGAAAGAAATATTTTGCTTGCTGTTTATATTGGATAGTGCCTGGGAGCTATGGTCAGGGACCTAACTAATGTGTTATATCCAGTATAACTATGGAATAAAAACTTGAACCCAGCCCCCAAAATATTATGATCCAAAATACAGAAGGCGGCGCATTAAGTGATGCAAAAAAAGGAATCAAGTTATGAAGGATGCATTGGTACATGTGTGCATTGTCCAGCTGTGCACTTTCTCATTCTCATATATTAGAGCAAAGGGAATTGTAAAACTAAATGTAAGGCTCACACCATTCTTCAAGAGGGATTCACGGAACATGTGAGTGCATTTAACTTTACTAAATGCTGAAAGTTAAAGTAAAAAAATCTATATCAACCTAATATGAAAAATTTTCCCTTCAGACTACTTCATTTTTACAATTTTTTAAATTTAAGGTAATATTTTAAAAATTTGAAATGGAGTTTTTATTTCAAATTTGAAGTGTCGTATGGAGAAAATCACATTATTTTGCCTTT
Source organism: Xenops minutus (assembly GCA_035221455.1). Taxonomy (NCBI): domain Eukaryota; kingdom Metazoa; phylum Chordata; class Aves; order Passeriformes; family Furnariidae; genus Xenops; species Xenops minutus. The sequence continues at coordinate 12,743,236 of JAWWEE010000025.1, forward strand.
CCCCCAGTGTTCTTTAGCTTCTAACTCTTCTTCTCATCCCCCTCATGTGCCAGACCCCCCACAAAATACATAATAACAAATATACCCTCAGCTGTAAGTAATTTCTGAGTGAGTGCATTACTCTGCCCATCCCAAGTTGCCTATACATAGAATTTCCCATTTCAGTGCTTATCGGAATACTTAGAGATAGTAGTGACGGTAACTGTACATTGAGAGGATGTTATTGGTAAAATACCCCTATATAAATACAGTTTTAAAGTACCCAGGGCCTGAACATGTGTTACAGGACAAGTATGCGTATCCTGCTCAGGTTTCAGGGCACTCTTACTGAGTGGGTGTTTATCTCAAGTGCTGACAGAGCAGAACAGACTGATTTTGTGCCACGCAGTTTTTTTCGCTCACAGTGGTATGTCCATCAAAATAGATGGGAAGGTTTTCTTTATTTTAGTTGGTACCTGTGGTGGGTGAGCAATTCGCTTGGCTACTGCTAAGAGGAGTTCTTAACTGTGTCAGGACTCTCAGGCAGCTGTGAAGAGGCTTAGGCTCTTACTCTTCCTAGTTGTCTTAAGGTTCCCTCTTCTTTTTCTTTTCCTCCTCATCTTTCTCGTACCTCGTAGTGTCCTGAGTGTGTGATACAAGTTTACCTTGTCCTTGGATAGAAAGCCAAGAGCTAGCAACCAAGAGTATACAGACCAAAGTTTCAATGCATTATGTTGCAGATGAAAAGACAAAAATGAATCTGCAGTATAACTGTTTTAAATAATCTTAGGAAGTTAATTCCCAGTTTGGTTAATCTCAAGAATATGCTTGTGTGTCAGCATACAAAATTGTTCTTTCTTGGTTGTTGACTCTGTTTATTTTTAATTTTAAACCAAAACCATTTCTTCTTATCTCGACTGATTTCACTGTTGGAAGAACTAGTACCCAAATATTTCGTCTTAGAGGACCTTATAGATGTGAAAGAACTTATTGATGATTTAGCAAAGGAAGTATTCCCTTCTTATTTTGTACCAAGATGTGGGTAGTTGAAAAAATTCTGTACTTAAAGGTTGGTTTATTTTCTTGTATTCAGACAAAACAAGTAAGTAGCTGACTTTAAGAGCGTAAGGGATCTTTGGACAATCTAATCTTGTTCAGCCATTGGTTATTTTCAGTTAGTTATCTGAGAGCAATAACCTACATTGATAAAAGTCTGTCTTTCAGAGGTGCGTGACTAAATGTATCTTCTTATCTTATTAAATGAAGTCTAATGTGGAGACATGAGGATGTGAAGTAGTTGCAACTGTTCTTGGAAGTTACCTTTAGTATCTGGCACGGCTGATTGTCTCTTCCTAAGGAAGTCATATTTCTAATTTGTACTGGCATAGCCTGAATTTTCAGCTGTTGAACTTTTTGGATATCTTTGACAATATTAAGAGCCATTTAGTGTGTGATTCAGTTTCTCTGCAAAGATATTTGGATCTCTCATTCAAGTGACTTCAGTCACGTAGAGAATTCACCCAATGTAGTTTGTAAAGTCTCTTTTGATAAAACATCTTGTCATGGTTTTGAAGCTCTTACATCATCTCCAGTTCTTTGAACAGAGGTGATGCTTTGTGCCTACTAAATCTTGCAGTGCTTTCAAGGCCTGCAAGTCTATTAGCTCATTTTTAATTAGAACTATTTCTGTCCCTTTTTGTAGAATCAGTTTGGTTTCTCTAGATACTTTTTACCTGCAGGGGTACTCAAAGTCCCCCATCTTACTGAAGTTTGAAGTGATCTTGCTGTACAATCTAATCTCCTTTCATAGAGTGGATCTTTATTACTCATGACTTCCAGAAATATTTTTAAAGGGTTCTGTGGAAGTTGAGGTTAGTGGTCTGGTGTGGGTGGGGTGGCATGAGGCTACAATGTACAGTGTATGAAGAAATGAGGCTGAGCGAGCTCTGCAATTGTAGTGGAACCTATACTCAACTAATCCTGAAGTGATGACAGGCCCAGCATGTTATTTGGAGCTGTAAATTAATTGTATGACTAACTACTGTGAAGAGCAGCTGTTGTCTTCCACTCTTTTTGGATCTGCGATTCCCAAGTCTTTTTTTGATGCACCGTGAAAAAATACCTCATTTAAACAGATGAGTCTCCTCTTTTGCTGTGCTTTAGTTGGTGTCGTATTCACTTTTTTTCTGCGAAGGCTTTTCTAGGCACTGGCTTGCATCTTTGCCTGTGTGTGAAATTGAAGAATGTTTGTGTCCAGATTATTCATCTCCCAGTGACAGGAGAGTTTAGGAAGAATAATAGTAAGTAGAACCCTCAAACGGAATAGTGGCATAATAAGGGAAAAAAAGCATCAGAGTTCACCATTACAAGTATATGTTATAGATACCTCTATTTATACTTTTGCCTTCATAGTTGTGTAATTGACATGGTGGTCTTACAGTATATTTTAGAGCTAGTTAAGAGTTACTTAGTTAGATAAAGAATTTTTGTCTAGCTTTGAGTGTTGTCAGGTGAACACGTATCTTTTAAAAGAAAAAAGTTGTAATAGAACTATTACTGATAAAGGTTTGTGTGTCTGTATAGGTGCTTTGTTTATATAAAGAAGTGATATGAAGTGGTTCTTTGAAATAGAATGTAATCTACTAAGAACTAAACTTATTTTTGTATGTAAATTATGTCTTAGAAATAACAAGGTGAATAGCAATAGTTGTTAGAAATAGAACAGTAACAGTAGTTTCTCAGCAGCCAAAATAATCTCAGTGCTTGATAATGTGTTTTCTAAGTTTGTTCATTTAATGGCATGTGAAATGGCATATATTCACAGTCTGAAATACTGTTTTGCTAAGGAGAAACATTGAACAACGTGAGTAGCCACCATTTTTGTTACTCTGTGTGTCTTGCTGAAGGTCTTAATGTAGCTGCATGAACTGGCCAGCCTTGCCCTTGTCCATAGTGCTAGATTCCCACAGTTACAAGAGCTTGAGGTTCAGCCTTGCAGTTCCTCATAAAGCCTGGGAAAGGATTAAGTTTTGTGTAAGTAAAGATGGGTTTAAGTGCAGATAGAGTTGCGTTAGCTTTGCTTGTTCTGCAGTCTTCTCTGCTCATTTGCCTTCTGTGTTACATGCTAGGGAAAATGGATGGCACTCATTCACTTCAGAATCACATGTAGAGAAATATACCCAGAGCAGATCTCTGAAGAGAAATGCTGAAGTCTAGTTCGTACAGATAGATGTGAAGGAAGCTTTAAGAGCATTGTCTAAAGCATTTTAATAGGAGGACGTTGCATTTCTCCATCTGTTTATCTCTTTCCTCAGCTGGAATGTTTATGCAGAAATGTGGGAAAAAAGATTCCAACTGTTGTACTTTGTCTCTGCTGTTTTTATTTGGCATAAATAATTACAGACAGAAAATAAATGAGAGTTCTCTTTCACTGCAATTTTGTAACATTTTTAAAACAAAAGGAAGATAGATCAAGTACTAAAATAAACCAGATGCAGTCAGACAAATTCAAATGCCTTGCACTGTTTCATAATGTTATGAATCCAATTCACTCATAAAAATAGCACCTCCTATGCTCATTGAAAAGTTGCTTTCCTTTTTTGCTTGGATTGGCTGGAAAGTCTTAAGAAATTTTGGATGGCATTGATATGTCATTCAGTATATAGATTTTACCAACAGTGTAGAAACAGGTTCTGATAAAAAGTACATCCTGAGCACTTGCATGCTTACCAACACTTGATGTGCAGGAAAGATTAGCAGGAGAATGGAAGATAAAAATAGATAACACTTGACATAAAACTAATAGGTTGTGTGCTTGTCGGCAGAATGCTTTTCGTATGCCAATTTCCTGAAAGCAGGTGACCTTTCAGGTTTAAGACTATCTAAGAAATATCTTCAGGTAGGCTGGTAATTTGGCTGGGTTAAGGATCTAAAAGTGTGAGTGTGAAGAGGCTCATGCATTTATAAGGGAATGACATAAAATTAGGAAGCTTATTGAAGCTTATTGTGGTTAAAACAGAAGTAAAATTGTTAATGCTAAAAACATATGGTTCTTCAAGTCTTTATGTAATACCAGACTTATCTCAACTTGCTGGCTGTGTTAGCTGCCTTGTGAGGGGTCCTATCTGTCTCTCTTTTCTCCCTACTCTATTTCTAATTCTCAGCTAAAATCAGTAGATTCTTGCCTACTATTTTCTTGAGTGTTCATTCAAATGTAATTACATACATGAGAGATTCTATCTGACTGAATATAGAATCCATTTCTCTTGGCCAGCTACATAGATGAATAGATGCTATTGCAGATTAATCGCTGATACTTCCCTTCTTTCGGAAGGTGAGGATGCAAGGAAGACCAATTGGATGAAATTCTCCCATCAGCTAGGGAAGTTTTTTGATCCAAATAGCCATTACAAAGAGCAAGAGTGTTATAAAGCCTGCATACTCCTACTTTACTTGAAGACCTGCAAAATGGAACAGAGTGCTTGAAAGATATATTTTCTAACCTGGTGATGACATTTTGGAAATAGTAGAGCAGTATCTTTGGTATTAAGTCTAGGCTTTGTGCTGTGACTTACCTGCTTGCCCCCTCACTTAGCAGATCACGGAGTCAAAATGTACAACAGTATTACTGAGTGGCAGGGCTGTTACAGAAAGACTGAGGAACCTCTGTTTTGGATTGCATCTTGGTGGATATTCAGGGTACAGCTAGGGTACCATCTCATTCTGCCTTGTGGCCAAAGCTCTATGGTTTGACTAAACAAAGTAGAACCTTGGACTTTGTCTAAAAACAACGGCAAAAGAAATTGAAGAGCAGAAGGAAGTCAGGGCACAATTTGTAGATTTTTACTTTTTAGTTGTCTGGGGCATATGGTAGAAGGGGTTAAGAAATTAGGGAGGGATCAGGGCTATGTTTGAGAACCTGAGCAGATAGCGACCTTGATGCTTAGTGTAAATGTAACTTTGAGGTCTTGTGTAGTCGCATTGCAAGTTGCAATGGAGTTGGGTATTGTGCCTGAGAAATAAGTCTAGCATATGTAAAGGTGAGCATTATAGGAAGAAGTAGGTCTTAGTAGTACCATTATTGCATTGCAGCTGTGCCATTATGCTGTCAAATCCTTTCTGCTAATTCATCAGTCTCACAGTCTCCTCATCAGAGGTCTGCTTGATGCTTGAATGATTCTGCTGTTAAAAAGTTTGAACTGGAAGTTTCCCTTAGTTCACAGGACTTTTGACTATGTTTTATCCAATCCTTGGTTGATAAATATTCTGAAGAACAAATAAGTTTTAAAATGAACTGCCTTTTTCATTAACGTGAATGTATCTGAGGCTCTAATAAGTATCTGCTGTAGTGTTCTAGTCTGTTGTGCTGTCTTAAACTACAGTTATATAATTTCCATGGCAGTTAATGCTGCAAGATGACTTCCATTAAAAGCTGTGTTTTAATACTTTTTAATACTTGCTGCATATGAAAACAATTCAGCTTATATTGGGACAGTATATTCCTAGTGGACTAGAGGCAAGCTAGACAAGGCAGATGAGAAAGTATCAAAAAGGTAGGCATTCAGGGTTTTGTATCCTGTTGATTTTTGTTTGTTTGTTTTTGTTTGTTTGGGTTTTTGTTTTGTGTGGTTTTTGTTTTGTGTTTTGTTTTGTTTGTTTTGTTTTGTTTTGTTTTTTTTCAGAAAAACATCTTTTGGTGTGGAGATCCTGAACTGGTTTAATAGATTGGCAGCTAGTGAGACTGTATTTAGATCTTGTTTATAGAGTCAAAGATTGTTGGCTCTTCAGAGCATAACTGCTTTATGTGGCTTTAATAATTACAGCAGTGTAGAGTATGGGTCCCAGGGTCCTCATTATGTTCTGAACTCTGGCAGCAGAACAGATGTGTTTCTTCATCCCTCCGCTTTGGTTTCTCTGTCTGTGGCATGGCAGTGATGCTAACTTCTGTGACAAATACTAAGCAGATAGGCCATGAAGTAGTTCACAAGTGGCAGGGTGGGAAAGGTGCCATGGTGAATCCTGATCAGGTAGGATATGTACATATTCATAGAGTTGCATATGCTTCTGAAATTGTTGGGAAAAATACTCTGGGTTCTAGTAAGTCATCACAAGACCCTTGTTGGTGCTGAGAGATGGATTCTTCTAAGAGCAATTACCACAAATCTAAACCAAAGCTTTACCAGGATTCTTGCAACCTGTTGACACCAGGAGAGGATGTGAATAAGCAAGATAGTATAAATTACTATAAATCTTTCAGTAGACTTGACAGTTAAGCCAATTGGGCCTATTTATATGTACCTGGTATTCACATAGCTATAGAAAATTGACAACTGAAATTCACAGAAACAACAACTTCTTATCCTCTCCTTTTAGGAAGAATCCAGGTTAATACATGACTCTGTCTACTGAAGTTCTCGTAGCCATCTCTCTGCAGATGAGTATATATTGTAGTCTCCGGCTGAAAGGAAGTTTGATGATGTTAGAAAACTTTTTCTAATAGGTTAGGCATTTGCTGAGAACACAGATCTGCACTTTCAGTCTATTTTAGCATCAGTTAGTCATGATGTCAGTGGCTACCATCAGTTAACATCAGTTAGTTTGATCCCTAGCTTAATCTCTGTCTGTATAATGTGCTCTATTATTTACCTTCTGCAGAGTGGGGAGGGAACAAGAACTATTTTGTCATGTTACTAAAGGAATATTGCATGACATAGACTATAGCAGTTCATAATATACATCACCTAATTCTCTAAGTATTCTGTGGGTTTCTGAAAGTCCAGGGTTTTTTGGGGACAGTTGTTCTTTCACAAACTTCCTGAACTCTAGCATTGTTTATACTGCTTTCTTATATGACTGCTTTTGGTGATGTGGGCCTGTTAGATTGGAGCCAGCAGTACTTGGAAAGCATGGAATGAGTGGCTAGTCCCACTTTCCTTCCTTCTTTTGGCTCTGGAAATTAGTGTTATCTAATTGTGTACGTATTAGACTTTTTGGGTGGTGATGAAAGGCATTTCTCTGCTTTGCTGCAACTGTTGTAGTCAGCATCTACACAGCTCATGCTTTTGAACAGTGGCTTAATTTTATTTTACTGAATTTTAGAATTGGTATTTTAGAGTAGCCACTTCCACCTATCATCTCGCTGTGACCCTGCACCAAATTACTGCTAATCTTTGCTTCTAAGAGAATCTAGCAAGCACCTTTTGATCCCTTTGGCAAGGAAGAAAGGGTAAGGAAGACTCAAAACTGGATTTGAGCTTGAATTTTTATCAAACAAGTTAGTCGGTATTTCTATTGGAGAGATCATTCCTTCAACATGGCATGATCTCCTTCATCATCTCTAGTCACTGACTCCATTAAAAGTCTGGTTTCATATCCTGTGTTGTGCAATTCTTTACCTTCTAATTAGAGTACATTAATGAATATATTTCTCTTCAGAGTGTGTTGTTTGTAGCGTCAAGAAAGAAGAGTTTGAGACCAGTATTTTCATAAATCTAGGTAGCTTCATTTAAGTAAATTTCATGCTATTACATGGGATTTTTAGAAGTCAACTGTAATTATGAATCAACAAGAAAAGGAGTACCCATGATAATTTTTTACAAGCTCAGCAGAACCCTAATTTTAATCTATCCTTGACCTTCTGCTTTCGATGGGGAGGATTGCTTTGAAATGAGTCTGCTTTGCATAGCAGATTTCAACATTCAAAACTGAAGCCTTTTCTGTAGTGTGTGTCTGTTCCCTGTGATCCTGAACTACTCAAAATACCCCAATACAAAGTTCATTTATTGATGCCTGAAAGAACTAAGTCTGGAAGTCAACTATCTTTCTGAGGGCCAAATATATTCCTTTAAGCATTTTTCTTAAAGCAAATTTATAAACTTTAGCTACTGAAAGGAAGTAAATGTTTTCAATTGATATAGCTGTCATATTGAAAATTGTGTAAAACAGCACTACGGACAAAAAGTAGTGTCATTTTAAAAATCACACGATTCGGAAGACCAGAATTTTTTCACTTGTGATTTGAAATCACTACTTGCTTTTTAAAACATGATTCTGCTGTGCTGTGCAAAGTTGAGTTATGGTTATAGGCAACACAGCATTAAAGCAAGGCATTGATGCTGGCTAAAGAAGGAATTTGTTCAGGAGATACTTAAAAATGTAGGCCCATGGTTGTTTTTTCTAATTTCAGATGAGACAGTGGCACAGATATTTTCTTATTTATAGCTTGTAAACTGTAGAATTGGTGTACCTTTCAAAGATGCATTGAGTATAGTTCCTTGTGAGAATTGCTAAGAGCAAGAGGGAGCTATCCCTGAAAATCTCTTGGAAGGTTTATTTGGTACAAGATAAAATTACCAAATGATATGAGCTGTACATACTTTAGCGTGGCAAATCTACACCTTCTTTTGTCCCATTACTTGCATATGGAGATAACATGTTTTTAATATCCTATACAGACTTTGTTTTCTGCTGATCTGTACTCTCTTTCTCTGGCCATTTACTGTTAGCTTGGAAAATTTTTGGCTCTGTTCTCCAGCTCCAGTTGATTTGGAAGAAACTTCTACTTTGGGAAGTCAAACTTCCTTGAAGACAGAGGTACATCACAGATCTTCATGATCTGATATTTAATTAAATAGTCTTTTGTATAGATTGTGTCAGAAGCATTTCTGTTTTCTTCTTTTATTCTCTCATTACTGTTTTGGTAGCAAAAGAATGTGTGTAGCCTGATGAAACAGTTCAGTCTAGACTCTGGTAAAAATATGTCCATCTATAATATTTGTAGTAGCTTATAATTTACAGTGCGTGCTTTTTGTTTTGGAGTTCCTGTGTTGGGATGCTTTCAGGTAAGTTTTTGAGGTAGAATTGCTGTTCTTTGGAGAGTAGACAGGGTGCAAAGGAAATAGAAATGGAAATCAATTAGTTCTTTAACTTTTTAATGAACTTGACATTTTCAAACTCTTTTTCTATCTCTGTGCTTTTCTTTTTATTTCATAGGTGCACATATATTTCTCAGGCTACGGTTAGTAAATTTCTGTCACATTAATTTTAATTTAACATTTTGGTTTGTTGACCAAAACTTGTGCTGACAGTGTAAAAAAAACAGAAGGGTCCTCAGGCTTAAGATATAACAAGGTTTTTAAGCATTTACTTGGATGTTTTCAAAAGAGGCAATAGTGCTTTGGCCATGCTCCATTTACTCAAGTGTAAAGGACAAGGGTCTGTTAGTATATATTTTATTAAGAGGTTCTTTCTAATCACAAAGCTTAACAATAACTACTGCACAGCAAGTAGCTATTGTTAGTTCTGTTACAGTGTGCAGGAAAGGGTATGCCATGGTTGTTCAGTATTGGAAGAGGTAGAATTTTAAGACTTTCCCTTGCTGCGGTGTTTCTGTTGATGTACAGTATAAAAGCCAAAGGAACTTGGTATTAGATGAAAAAATAAAACCTTAACTAGAAGTACATACCAGTCTTTAAATCACATCCTGTGTACAGCTGGGGCAAGTATGGTGGATTTTCCAGTCCTTATTCAGTATTTGCTAGATTTCTGACACCTGAAGCACCTCTTTATGGGTTAAAACTTGTAGCAGCACCCCAGATGTGAGTCTGGCAACAGCCTGCTTGCAGCTGTTGGGACAGGCAGGCAGTGTGCCCTATGCCTAGACTTTGTAGTGCCTCTCACTTCTGCCAAGGGAAGAGTGCACAGGCAGAAGACAGAGGTTTCTCCGACAAACTTCAGGCATGTTAGGGGTTTTGATTCTTTGTTTATGAAGACACTTGAAAATAACTTTTGTGTTCTGTTGCTGAGTTTAAGGTTTCTTTTAAAAGATAAACTATCCTACATGTGCATGGGGTAGTCTGAAAGTTCTCTGCAGCAATGGCATCCCTTCCCAGAGCTCCTGCATCATGGATGTGTTCAATCCAAATGAATTCCACAGCTACTGTTCTTTGTGCCTAAAGTTGAGAAATGAATGGTTTTGTTAACAAGAGAGCCTTGTCTAAGCATTTCTGAGGCCTCCTTCCTTGTCAGCCCTTACATAATATAACGTTAATATTTTTGCTGCACTTTCAAATATTGAATTTTTCAGTAAAAAATTTTAAAAAGCCACAGTCCAGAAAATAAAGGGATGTTTATTTTTCCTTCAGAAATACAAGTAGATAGTAATGTCTACAATGTGTGAAGGGCATATTTTTATTCAAATCTGCAGAGTGACTCTGGTGATTGCCATTTAAGAAAAAAAAAGCAGCAAATATTAAATGTTCTCTTGTTGGCTGATTTAATGATGGTGAAACTAGATTTGTGTCTGATTTTGGAATGTTCTTTCCCTATCTTGTGTTTCAAATATGCTAGAATTTTTTTCTACATGGGCAAAGAGTTACATAGTTTTATGTTTAGACTGAAGTTTGGTCATGGAGGGCACTGAGTTCTTGCTGCCTTTATAGACCCTTTATTTTGCCTATGTTGTGACATGGACTGTTGTGGCATGTAGATTGACTGAAAGTAAACTAGTGCAAATTAATGTAATGAGTTTACCCTCCTCTTCTTTGTAGCACAATGGCTGACAAATCAAGCAAGCCAGCAAAACGATTATCCGCCGATTCAACCAACTCCCATGAGGGAGCTGTGGCAGGAGAAATAAGTGCTCTGGAAGAGGCCTTTAGGAAATTTGCCGTCCATGGTGAAACGAGAGCCACAGGGAAGGAAATGCATGGGAAGAACTGGTCAAAGCTGTGTAAGGACTGTCATGTGATAGATGGGAAGAACGTAACAACCACAGACGTTGACATTGTCTTCAGTAAAATCAAGTAAGTTCTTTTCTGCACCACAATGTTTTGTAGATACCATCTAAATTTACCTTCTGTTGCTTACCGATGTTGTGAGACGCTGTTTGTTGTTGTCAAAATTCATCTTTTTCTTGTTCCTTTACAAAATTTTGTTGCTTTGTCTGAAGATGTGACTTTCAGCTTCTGACCTGCTATCTTAAATTGACTTGAGTTTCACAGATGTTACATTGTACAAAGAGGCATAATGTGATCAGTACAACTGCAGGCTATTCCAAGAAACTGCAGTAAGTGTAACTTCAGTGTTTCCTGAAGGATATCTGAATTAAGTCAGGATGATCTTGCCAAAGCTTGGCCTCAGAGGACTGAGGCTAAGGTGGGATATGTACTAAAAGTCAGTATTCTAACAATAGTCCTGATGTCCAGCACAACACCAACTCCAGTTTGAAGTGTAGAGCTGTGCCAAGCTGATGGTGAATTTGTGGTGGAGACCCATGGCTGTGATGAATTGGTTAGGATTGTCTCAGTGGTCTGCACTTATTCTTGTGGCCAGACTGGAACTTTAATGAAACTTCCTCCACAGGCTGAAAACCTAGGCAAGTTTGGTCAGAAACTCCTCAAATCTAAGGGAAGATATTAATCTGTTCTGGCATATTCTGTATGAAGCCCTTATATGTAGAATTGGATTATTTTACCTTCCCCTGGTATCCGATATGGTAATCTTGTCTTTTCTGCTTTTTATTACCACAGTAACTTTAAATTGTCTCACGCCTCATTGTGTTGAGGGACGTGCTTTTTAAAGGAGTCCCTTAATTGTGCTTGTAGGAACACTTGCTTGGCTTGTGCTCTCAACTGCTGTGGTGTGTCATACTGGGGAGGACGTGCAAAATGAGCTGCTTACAAGGGTAATTGGAAAATCTTGCTCCAAGCACTGACCCTTTTGAGTGCATCAAAGTGGAGAAAGGCAGAGAAGAAAAAACCTTTAATCTTGAAAGTTGTCCGGTGTAATATACACAGTTAGAATGACACTACTTGTTTGATTGATTTCTTTCTTTGTTTCTTTTCTCCTTGGAGATCTTAACTGGACAATTGAAGACACCAAATATGCACACTCCCATCCTCTTTTTCTTGTATCAGTCCACCTTCTCTTTGAGTCCCTACTCATGTTTTCTTGGAAGTTGTGTTGTTGGAATTAGATACACTATGATATTAGATATACTTTGGCTTATTTGAAATGGATGTTTAGGTTGTGAGGTTTTGTTTCTTTCTTGATCTGTGGTAGGCAATGCTGGGATTTATTTTCAAATTTTCTTTGACTTTCATCAGCTTAAAAATTTGTCGTATTACTTCCTTTAATGCTAGGTACAGTTTTAGTGCTACTTTCTCATATCAGTTTATGGGCAAGCCCATGATATGGCATAAACGAATGTGCAGCATTAGGAGATGTGAAGAAGTGTCAGCTTTGGTGACTGTTGGGGTAGGAGGAATCCAGTCCTGTTTCTCAGGGGTGAGTTGTGAGGTGGTGGGTGCCTAAGGCTCCAGGGCAATGTCAACACATGCCCTTTCTGCTGCTCAGCAGTCTCAGCTCATCTTGGAGGTTTTTTCTCTGTCTCTGGGGGCAGAATGCCAGGTCAGCAGTTTTTCAGATCTCTCTTCTGTGACCTCTGTTAAATGTTGTCCTTTCTCTTGGAAGATGCTTGTTACCTTTTCTTCTATCTAGCATTTAATAGTTTAGAAGATAACTGCATCAAGTGCAAAAGTATTTTGGTTAGAGTTGTTTATCTGTTATTTGCTCATTCCTCAGCCTGTACATGTACATATAACATGTACTTTATATATTCTTCTCTTTTTCAGTTATTTTATTTTAAAATTATATTGCTTAAGTGGCAAATGGGTAAGCCTACAATAGCTGCGATTTACTATCTTGATTAGGAAGGTCTGATTTTTCAAGTGTATACTTTCAGTAGGTATACTTCCACATTTTCTTAAATGTTTAGGGTTTTTGAGTTGTTAATGTTTTCACCCCTGAATTCATGTGTCAGCAATTCTGTTTAGGCTATATCACATTTATTTCACATAGTACTTTAGGTTTTAATAAGAGAAGATTTAATGGCTGTAGTAACTAAAGTGTTAGCAATATACTTCAATTTAGGAGGGTTAGGCATAGGCTGAGTATACAGGATTTCTCAAGCATGTTCAGACAGCTACTTTTCCTTACTCTCTTGCTTCACATTTAACCCTAAGCTCAAGGATAATGATAGATTTGGTAATGCATCAAAGCAGTCACACGCACAAAATAAACTCTTTTCTATTTTGCAAGCAGACTTTTCAAGCACGTCACTAAGGTTTTTTGACAACCCAAGTTTTCACCACCTGTGTTAAATGTAAAACCTTAAACACTATAAAAGAATCTCTAACTCCCCCAAAAGGGGAGAGTACTGCTTCCATGCCTCCATAAGAATTCTGCTTATGGATATCAGAAGGATCTGTGCTACACTTGTTGGTTTTGTGTTCTTGAGCTAAACTGTGTCTCATAAGATGGACTTCAGCTTGGGATTCTTATGGTCAGTGAAAAGTCGTGGTTCAGGGAGATGGGGCTGGTGGATTTTGGCAGCTGTAGTCTGTCCAGGGAACATAACAAAGATAAAGTGTGTTTATCATACCCAACTACAGTTGCTTTCCAGCATTGTGTTAAAACTTCCAAACATATTTTCTGTTGGTTCTTACTGGGAAGTCACCATATTTATTTATAAGGGTCTGTTTTCTGGCCAGTTGTGCTTAAGAGTTTATGACAATGGCACATGTTGTTCAGACACTAGAAAATAATTAATCTAGTAGAAATGTTCTTTGGGTTTATGAGTTACTGTGTATAAAATCCACGTTTGTCATCTTGCTAACTTTTCCAGCCTTCATTTATTATTCTGCTACAGATACTGGGAAAATAGGTAGTTACTGATAGTCAGGGTAAAGTGACAAGGAAATTAATAAGAGATATGTTTACTTAAGAGCTACTGAAAAATGCTTTATTCTCCTATTGCTAACTTTCTCTGCTCCAGGAAAGATTTTATCTCTGAAGTAATGAACATTTTTGGAGGCTTAACAGCCCCTCTTCACCTCTGCCAAAGCCAGTGAACAAAACTTCTGAAAGTTTTGAATAGTCTTTGATACTCGTTCAAGGCTGGGACTATGTGTCTGTCTTTCAGAGATTAGTTCATTTAAAGTTAACTTTAATGTCGTCATAAAGATTGAAGAAATTCCAGTGAGTTTTTGGCACAAATAAGAAAATAAGTGTAAAATCTTGTTTTCTTTCTGTGTGAGGATGTCAGGTCAGACAGAAATGTAATTTGTCTATTTATCTTGCATAAAAGTTCCACTGAAGACTGTGTGTGTACATTTATATGTACTATAGGATAACAAGGAGGAATGGTCTAATGCAAAGAATCCACAGTAGTAGACATGAAAGAATTACTACTAGAATTGCATTATTTGGTAAGAAAATATGCAAAATGAGTTCTCTCTTCCCCTCCCTGCAAGTATTTTTGTTTAACAGTATGTTCTTAAGGGTCTCATAAATCCTTCCAATTTGGTGGATTGTAATATAAGTTGTTGTTTGTTAAAAATTGATTTAATAGATTCTTTTTCTACCTTTTTTCTTTTCTATTTTAAAACCTTTCTATTGTCAACGCAGAAAATACAAGAAATGAAGCAACAATGGATTTTGCAATAGAATTACTTGAAATGAAAAGCTACTTGTGAGAGTAGCCATGTGTATGAATATTTATAATTTGCATCTCTAGAGAGCAGAGAAAAAACACCTACATTTATGCCAAATATTTAGATTGCATTAATACTGTTGGGGTAGACTGCAGTTTTTATAATTAATAGAAGAGTAAATTTTTTTTCAGGTTATAAAACCTACAGTAAAGAAATCTCTTACAATATTGTGAAGTTTCCATGCGTGTTGCAGCTGGTAAAGCGAAAGAAATGTGAAGAGTGAATTACAAAGTTCTGCCGTATCTTACAGGATGAATTCTGTGACAAAATGCAGCAAAAACAACAGCAGTGTACATCACTGTGAATAACACAACCGTACAATAACTGCAGTAACCTTTTTTTGTAGCTTGACAGTTAACACTTGAGATGTTGTCCTCCTTTCTTCATATATTCATTGGACTGCATACAACACTTGCAGGTTAGATTTTAATTTCAAAGCTAGTTACTTGGTTAAAGTTATGTAAAAATCTCTTTTGCTGATTAGTACCAGTATAACTTTTTCTCTTAAAATGGCAAAAATGAAGCAACCTCTTTTGAAAAACCTGCTCGTATGATTGTTAAAAAAGCACCTGAAAATACTTCATAGGAATTTTTTAACTGATCCATATATTCACTGCCATACTTGAAGACAAGGATAAGTCACAGTCATATTCTGTGAGAATGGAAGTTTTCATAAATTTCTGTATCTGAAGTTTTTGTGACAGGATCAAAACTATTACTCCTACTTTTTTTTGGTAGTTATAATGTCTTCAATTTCCCTGTAGCTCAGGTTTCTGCTAAAATAAAGGAGTTTAATATAAATATATTAGTAATATTAGCACTCTAAGCATTAATTTTTCACATACAATCTGAACCTTATATAGACATCTTGCTTTTATATTTTGCAAATGAAGAGTGATAATGCAATCTGGGCCTACTGAATTTAGAGGCACACAATTTGCAGACATGCAATAGCATTTGAAGATGGATGGTTGTCACGAGAGTGGGAAATTCCATGGGTATGTTTTTAGTAGCTGAAACGCTTGCTTTCTTGGAAAATTTCTTCATTAACTGACTGTTTTTTTTCTGGTACTCTTCCAGAGCTGCAAAAGTTTGTAGTCTATGTGTCTTGCATTCTGCCTGCAGAGTGCAAATATGGATTTAGTGAATCTTGTTGCCTTGGAGAAAGAAGGTTCATTGGTGACACAGGAGAAGGGCACTGAAGGGTTCTGTATTTGGTGTGAAAAGCAACATGTGGCTGCATTCTTTTTATTCCAGCAAGACAGTGAGACACAACAGTCTAAGAACTTTGGGATTTTTGTATTAAGGAAAACAAAATACCCAAGAATAATAGATGCTACTGATCTCTGACCAGCATTCTGGCATGTTTCCTTAGGAACTTAAATTTCTTTATTTATTGGGGTCAACAACTGCTCTGGGAAATTTGATATGTTAGTTATGCCATACACATACTCCACTTGTTGTATGTAGTTAACATGGTAATAGTAATAGCCCTGATATAAATACCTCTGCTCTTATTTTAGAAGTGTTACCACTCAGCACTGCAAGAATATGTTTTAAGCACTGCCATAAAACTGCTAATTTTATGACATTATTAGATAGAAAAATAAAAATATTTCTGTTTACACTGGCATGTTACTATGGTTGCAGGCAGGACTGGGTGACATCACGCCTTGGATCCATTGTGAGCATTTATTTAGGTAGTTGTCTCCATGGAAACATTTGTTTGTTTTGATGTTACTATGTGTTAAATTTTAAACAAATTTTTGTGGTTCTATACTGGATTGTTATTGAAGACTAGTTAAGCTACAGAAGCACTGTAAATATACCTTACTCCCACCCTCTAAAATATTCTTGGTAAAAGATCAAGTAAAAGTATAATTGTCCTCTGAAATGCCATTAATGGTTCCTGATGTTGCTTTGACATGTTTTCTTGTTGCTGAGGAAGCCATGTATTCTAAAGGCCAGAATACTCTCCTCCATCTTTTTTGAGAAAGGAAGGTTTTGTTCCCATGGAGAATCTTCACAACACACTTTATCGTGTCCTGACTTTTGAGCAATCCCACTCGTCTGTCCTTGCTATGTCTTGCACACTTAGCTGTTTAGCCTGGTTTCCACAGCCTGGATCAGTCAGGTCTCTCCAGGAGTGCTTCCACCTGAGATCAGCTGGGCCTTAATTCAGCAGCAGTTCAGCATTGCTGCAAGGCTGTGAAAGAATTGAAATGGGTAATGTTTGCTCTGAGAAGCTGGCAAGAAAACTCTTGGCAGGAATGAGTACGTGCTTTCCCTACTCGTCAACTGTAATGTAATTGTTGTCTTTTCTTTGTATTGAATGATTATGATACTTCTTGCTTTCTTAATATATTTGAAAAGACTAGTACTTTGACACCTGAGCTCATTCAAAACAAGTATCTATCCATGAGGTTTCTCTGATATAAATTGTTTTTAATAGAGATTTTACTGTAGTTTCTCTATAAAAGAAGCACATAGTAGTTTCAAGATGTGTTTTACTTCCCTACAGAAGAGATTCTTTTGATAGTAACATAGGAAAGGATTTGTGTAATTCAACTTTCTTCATGAAGTAGGCACAAGAGTTACTGTTGTACTTGTGTACATGTGTATTCGTGTTATGTCTGCATCAGGAAATAAGCTTTGAATGGATATAGACCAATATGCAGAGCATAATCTGTGCTAATAAAGCTCAGGCAAATTGTGAAGTTGTGCATTTTTGGATAGAAATGTAGGTAAGTTACAACAGAAAGTGTTCTTTACCACGTCCTCTACATTTTACTTGCAATTAAGATCCAGTTGCTTTTCTTGTCCAAAAAGCCAAATGTAATGTTACCATTTGCACTTTATCCTTCAAAAGCTTTTTATTTAAAAAAAACAAAGCAGCTCTTCTCCCCCATCTGCCAAGAGGCATAAATTCTAAACTAACGCAGTAATTGTATGAGAAGAAAGATTGTTTTAAATTCACTTGGCACTATGCAGGCTTGTTTTGTGCATGTGTAATGGGTAAATTCTGTACCCCTAATGATGTATGTTGATTATGATTTTAAAAACACCATTTCGTGTGAGCAGACATCACATGAAAACTTATAGATACAGTGGTGGGTGATTCATTTCCCAGCTGATATGGAATGCTGCATGATGTCGTACACAGTGCTATATATAGCAGTTTGCCTGGTATTTGCCACACTTTCTGGCATATTCCACTTGTGTGCTACAAGAACTTCTAGAGGCTTAGAGCTGAAGTAGGTATTTCTGAGGTTTTTTTGCAGGTAAGCCTAATTTCATCATATTGCACCATTATTTAAAACTGCCTGGGTTTTGTTTATAAAAGCAGGTATGTGCAATCTGTGTTAGTTTTAGTGATTAGCAAGCAAGTATTTTCTAGACTGTTAATTATCAGTGTAGACTTTGATCTCATGGGTTGAAGTAGAAGATGATAAAGATGCAGAGAATGAGGCATCCTGACCTGCAGCATCCAGGTGACTGTAGAGTGTGAGATTCTGAGAGGACTGATCACGACAAAAGCAGAATTACAAACCTGAACTTCAGAAGGGCAGATCTTGGCCTGTTCAGTTTCTCATTGGAAACTGCCCTAGAGAGCAGAGGCACTCAGGAGAGCTGGGTGATCTTCAAGGCAGCTTCATCAGAGCACAAGAACGATTCATTGCCATGTGCAGGAAGTCAAGCATGGCAACAGGCTAGCAAGGATATACGTGGAGCTCTGACTGAGCTCAGCTATGAGGAGGAGGTACACAAGAGGTAGAAGCAGGGAGAGATCATGTGGGAGGACTGTAGCCCATGCATGAAGAAACAGAGCGAGGAAAGCAGAGTTTAGGCCAGTCAGCGTAACTTCAGACCCTGTGGAGGTTGTGAAGCAAATATTTTTGAAAGTCCTTTCTCAACATACAAAGTACAAGAAAGTGATTTGGAACAGCCAGTGTGGATTTGTCTGAGTGCCCTCATTACATTCTCTGAAGAAATGACTGGCACTGTGGCTAAAGGGGTATAGTATACATTGATTATGGCAAGGACTTGACCCCAGTCACATCGTCACCATTTGGTGAGCTTTGGGCTGGAGAGCAGGCCAACAGTCTAGGAGGCAGCTCTGAAGGTGGTGATAGTGTCAGTGTCATGGTTTAACCCCAGCTGGAAAATGAACACCCCACAGCTGTTCTCTCACTCTGCACCGGTGGGAGGGGAAGAGAATCAGAAGGGTAAAAGTGAGAAAACTCATGGGTTGAGATGAAGACAGTTCAAAAAGAAAAGCAAAAATGGCTCACACAAGCATAGCAAAACAAGGAATTCATTCACCACTTCCCATTGGCAGGCAGGTGTTCAACCATCCCATGGACAGAAGGGCTCTGTCACATGGAATGGTGATTTGGCAAGACAAACACTATCCCTCTGAATGTCCCCGCTTTCCTCCTTCCCCAGGCTTGTATGCTGAACATGATGTCATATGGTATGGAATACATCTTGTATCAGTTGGGGTCAGTTGTGCTGGCTGTATCCCTTCCCAACTCCTTGTGCATTCCCAGCCGCCTTGCTCGAGGAGCAGTAGGAGAAGCAGAAAAGGCCTTGGCTCTGCGTAAGTGCTGCTCAGCAATAACAAAAACATCTCTATATTATCAACACTGTTTTCAGTACAAATCCAAAACGCATCTTCATACTAGTCACTGTGGAGAAAACTAGCTCTGCTCCAGCCAAAACCACAACAGATGAACAAACGTTTGAATGTGAAGTGACAGCAGTCCTTGCATTGAAAGAGTTGTGGCAGCAAGGAAGGATAGCTACATCCTGAGCTGCACAAGTCACTGTGTGGCCAGCAGGTCCGGGGAAGCAATCCTTGCCTTCAGCTTGGGCTTGTGGGACTGTCTGGGGTGTTGTGCCCAGTTTGGGGCTGCCAAGTACAAGAAAGAGAGTGGTATGCTGGAACAATCCCAGTGCGGGGCCACCAAGATGGTCAGGGGCCTGGTTGTGGTGTATGGTGACCTAGGGCAGAAAAATAATGAACTTTCTGTGTGTTCCTGTATAGGAGATAGACATTTACTTCTTGTTGTGAAGTTAGAGAATTTTATAGGAAAGAAGTGTGTGTATATGCATGTATGTTGTTTGACTCCTAAAATACAGACATGAGATAGAAATCCTCCATCTGGTAAAGAGGATTATTATCCTACAACTTGTGTAATTAACATATATTTAATCTGCCTATGTGTATTAAGCTGCTAAAAGAATTAAGATGTTGTCTGTTTAGGATGTGATGCTGGTGAATGGAAGCATGCTGCATTTGATACAGTTTTTATAGTCAACATTTTTGTTTCTTTGTTTTTTATTAAAAACATAACACTGGCTTGACTTGGGAGACCCTAATTAATGTGTTGTTTCCGTTGTCTAAAAGTTTAGGAGGTCTATTTTACGACTGAATTGGAACAAGTCTCAATAATGACTGTTGTGACATTAAGTTCAAGAAAGATTCAACAACATCCCATCTTAAAAGAGAATGTGAATTTGTACTATATTCCCTTTTCTGTTTTGTATTCATCACCAATAAGAACATAAGACTCCTCCTCAGAGAAGTTTTAACACATTGTTTTCAATTTTGTGGAAGGCTGTGGTAATCAGGCTATTAGAGTTGGGGGCTAAACTTAGAGAGGAGGAAAGGGGCCCTTGTAAATGCCAAGTGGGCAACACCTGATCTGCCCTTAAGACTGGGTACTGCATGGTCTTATCTTGATGGAGTTAGAGCTGGGCCAGGCAGGTTTGACATATTAATTTGAATTTGTTGCTGGAAGTGATGTCACATACAAGGCACCTTCTTGATGTGGTTTGCTCTCGCTCTGGCTGGTGAGAGGGTGTAGGTGCTGTCTGTAGAGTTTGGAGCTGCAGTGTTAAATGACCTGTGTGGAACCACTTCTTTGAAAGTCATCTCGAGGATTAATTAAAGTGATGTTACTTACTACTTTTCTGACTTTATTGGAGTGGAGTTGCTTATCACTTTCTTCTGCATGTGTCTGTGCTAAAGTGAAGGCACATGAATGAAATGCCAGTTTTCCTTTGAAGCTTAATCTCTATTTCTGACTTTCTGTAGATTTTTTAATGCATGTGCATGCATTAGATGAATTTAAAGCCAAAATAAATATAATTTTGGTATGGAGCTTTCCCTGGATAATTTTGTTCCCCTTTTGTAGTCAGCTTTAGGTTCTCATTTTTGCAAAGGTTATGGATGTTAGCAGCATATCAGTAATTTTCAAGACCTTGTTAAGATTGTGAATGTTGATGCTGATTCTTCAGGATTCCAGAACCTTTTAGTTATATAAAGAAATCTCCATGGCAACTTTTTCTCAGAAAACATGCTGTTAGATACTGAAGTTTTATGATTGAAGGAGAAAATGTAGGAAGCCATTCAACTTCAGTGAAGAACTGAGGAAGGGTATCTATACAGTTGTTGAGTGTAGCCAGGAATACCTTGGCTAAGATGTGTAGCCTTGTGGTGAGGACCAATAATAGCACATCACCTCCTGCCTGTCACCAGCATTTTCAGCAGTGCAGGCGCTCCCAGCACTGGTTACTAAAAGAACACAGAACCTCAGGCAGGAAGGGAAGGTTTCTGTGCTCCCTGGACATTTGTAATTGAGGCACAAAACCCTCAGAAAGCCTTCCTGTGGAGTTTTGCATCACTCCAGTATGTTCCTGCCTAAGCTGTGAACAGCTTTAAATGGAACCTGAATCTTTGTCAGTGGTAGCAAGCAGTGGAAAATATCCTCAGGCGAAATTGTTTCAGTGAAGCCAAGAGGAAAGCAATAGAGAAAACGAATGCACTGCTTGTCTGTTTGGAATGTGGGATATTCCTGAAGTGCAGTAGCTTTTCTTGCTGCTTTCCCTGGCCAGTACCTGGTTCTGGAGATGCTTTTGGTGCCGTGTTCTGCACAGAGCCACATGGCACACAGCTATGGAGAGCTTGGCAGAGGCCGTACTGGGTGCAGAGATGAGATCTGTGCAGTTGCAAGTGTGTGGTGCTGCTCTGACCTGCTAGTCCAGCCCTTTGCATTGTGCCAGGTGGATGCTCCAGCTTTCTTGGCGTTCACTTGATGCTTTAAACTGTGTGCTTTGTAAAAGGGATGGTAATGCATGCTGACAGAAAGTGGAGAACTCTGCCTTAGCAGCACTGAATCATCTTCATTAATCTTTGCCTCAACTTTCTTCTGGAAGGAGAAATCCTGAAAGTGTGGGAAATCTTACAGTCTTACACCATTAGCTTATTTTCATGCTTGTGGCACTAGCTTTGTAGGATGCTCAGATAAGCAAAAAGCTTTCTAGAGTTCTCCTTCTGTGGAAGGAGAAACCAAGAAGGCTGTAAAGAAAAGGATAAGCCACCACCATCATCTGTTGAGGAGTTAGTCTTGCACACTTGTTCATCTCTTTGTCTCTGCTGATACAGCAGAGCATTGTACCACTTAGTGCCATTTGTGATCATGGGCACCAGCAGCTGCAGAACTGTGGTAATCTTTGGCACCAGGCGATGACTCTCATGACACATGACGGCACTTGCTTCATGGCCCAGATGTCTTGGGTCTTTATTCTATGCCCTCCAATTGCAAATATTGTTTAAAAATGAAAGTAAGCTAACAAGTAGTTATTGTCCTGTGAATGGTTGTAGTTTTTTATGCTTTGTAAAAGATGCAACTGATAGTTTTTGTATGATTATAATGTTGTGTACAAGATAAGTTGTAATACAGTGATACTGTAACATGATAGTAGTTCATTACATCACAATTGAAAAATCAGTATGAGAAAACAAAATGGGCCTGTGCTTATTGTCTGGAATATATACAAGATGTTGTACAAGATCTCCAGATATACTCATTGCAATTCCCAGTGCAGTACCAATTAACCCTGGATTTATGTGCTTGATAATATTTGAGGTGTTTGTTACTCATATTGGGGTAGTGTTTGTTAAGCTTCTGAATGGAACCAACAGTGCTGAGAATGAAGTTATCTGAGCTAAACCAGTGTGAGAGTGGTACAAGAGGCTACTGACAAGAGGAACACAGAGGAGAGGGTGCGCAGCTCCTACTCATCATCATATGCAGTCCTTATTTCACAAAAAGGTGTTGTATGTTTGCTTCTGCAAGAGCAAGCCTCTGTGGCATGGACTAGCTTAAAAGTGATGACTGCAGTGTTTACCTTTCCTCTCCAATCACTTCCCCGTGCACAGCAGCTACTGCACCCTCATCTCATTTGTGTCACTAGGAGAAGATAAGGAACCCTATTTTGAAACTTCTTGTGTGCAGTTTTCCTGTGACTTAATTTGAAACAGGTAGTAACCTTTCTTCCAAATTTAAGCTGTTTACATTTTCTTCCTGTGATGGGTGCTGTATGGAAACAGATGCCTGAGGCATTTGTAATCCAGTGGAGATCAGCATGTGTCATACTATTCTCATTTGGCATGGTGTCAACTGAAGGTTTTGTAGGTTTGTAAGCATTGATTAGTGTTTACAGCTCTACAAAAGCGTGTTTAGGGGAGGGCATTTTATGTAATTTTATTTTTTTTGGGTGGATTTCTTTTTAATCAGAAGAAAGTAATAGTTGAGTTGTTATTCTTAAAAGAGCCAATAGATCAGAAAAGTGAGGAAAAGGGAGTGATTTGGTATTTATGGGTTCTGACTATTTTTTTAGTCTAAAGTGCTTTGTAAGTTGAGAGATCAGTTTCAAGCCTACGAGGACAATAGGGGAAGGTACTAAAAGGTAGCTTTGGTGGAAGAAAATGTATACCCCATATGGCAGCTGATAGCCACTCTATTAGGTGATAGTTTTGCATATCTCCAGAAATAAGGGATTTTTGTTCTAGTTGTCAGATGAAAATAGTAGTGAACTGTCTGTGATTTGAGCTTGGGACATTTTTTAATGATAATAGTTAATGAGTGGTGTGAATACAAATCTGAGATTAATTACTATAATCTGATTAGGTTTTTGCTTCCCCTAAATCCTGGTACTAGTTTAAAAAGAACAATGAAGAGTATTCAGTTTAGTAATTCTTTGAAAGGACCAATGCATTTGCCATGTGTTTCAGCAGTTCATCCTTTATTAATTAAATGACATAATGTGACACTATGTTATGTAAATATAAAACATGTTATATATGTTAATATAAAACATAACCATATATGACATAAATAATATGATTTGTTTCCTAAGATTTTACAGTAAAAACAAATAGAAATTTCCTTAGTTTTAGAGAAAAGCTGGAACTGTGGTTACCCCTTTCCAGACAGGTTGTTTTTCTTCCATCACTTCACTTCAGCTGATAGTAGTGTGAGTGCCTTACATTATGCTGAAGTAGAACTATTGAACTAAAATGCACAGAACTAGCTTGATCGTCTTCCTTTCTTTCAAGACATTAGACTGTGACCTATTGGGTCTACTCTAATGAGATGGTGTAAGCTGTAGAAGGGATACTGGACAGTTAAATGAACTGCTTTGTTTTCCTCCTTAGGTATTGATGAGATGAACTCTCTGTGCTGATTTTACAGTCTGGTTTTGAGTTTGACCTGCAAATCCAGCTGACTGCAACTTCAGTCAACATTGGCTATTTTGAACAGTTTGTCTGGTTTTGAGAATTCCTTTTCTGATGTAGTTCAGTGTTCTGTGCTCAACAATACAGTATCTCATGCATGCTTGGGAGATTGTTCCCTTTATTCCTGGTTTAGATGCTACATTATTTTCCCATCATTGTTTTCCTTATGTTCTAGTTCTGTCTTCAAGTACTGATCTGTGAAAGGCGTAGTCCAGATGGACAGTGAAGTGATGGTCACCTGAGGTGGAGATTTCTGTAATGTTAGGGTCATTGACTTGATGTTATCTAACTTGACATTTGCGCTTTTTGAAGTTTTTCAACTCCATTTGTCAAAGCCTTGAGATAAAGAAGATGACAAGATGTACTTTCTAGAGACAGTTATCCACATAACTTAAGCCAAATGTTGATTAGATTCCTATTTGTACTTGCTCCAAGTGTAATCTCCAGATCTTGGAAGAAGTCATTTGCTGAACAGCACAGCTTCTGCAACATATGTGGCGATTTTTAGAGGAGTTACTGTATTGATCAACCTCTCAACAGCATTGTTAATGTCATAAGCTGTTTTTTAAGAAAATGAAGCATATAGTGTGCTTGATTTACATGTAGTCAGAAGAATTCTACCCAGCATTTCTGCTTGGCATCTTTCTTGAGCTCCATTTGAAAATCTGAGGTGCTCTCTGGAGCTTGGAGGAGTGAGAGGATTTGACTTCTCATGTCTCTAAAAGGATGGACACTGTACCTCAGCTGCAGGTTAGAAAGGCACAAGGACATACTAGTTTTTGTAGCTGGGGTCTTGCAGAGCTTTGTTGATCTGCATAGGTGTAGGGTACTCTGTAAGTATAGGATAAGATGTTCAGGAGCGCATAAAGCTTGCTTTGGTTGTGTTCTACCCTTTCAAGCTTTGTTGAGTAATTGAAGTAGAGCATTAGCCCGAAACATTTGCTGTTGAATTCCTCCTAGATTTGCTATCCTTACTGTGAGACATTAACTATAAATACATGCATGAAGTACCTAACCTAGTTTTAAATTAACTACTTGTTTAAACATTCCTAATATAGAGGCTTTGTGATAAAAATGCCCAGCACGTAACCCTGCAAAAATGTTTGTCGGTTGCTTGTTTCAGAGGATTTCAGAGTAGACCTGCACAGGCTGGTATGTGCAGCACAGCACATAGAGCTAAACAGTGTCCATGTACATGGCATTGCCTTAATCTGTTGGGTTTATATCATCTTGTTTTCCTGCAAGAGCGAGTTTGCAGTTGTGCTTTACAGGTTATGAGGATATACTTGTCTTGCTTATGAATAGCGATCTATCCTATGGGCAGTGCTAGTGGAGCATGAGAGACCATGTATTGAATGAGATTCCATGGAAATCCATCAGTGGTGCTCATTCAGAAGATTTTATATCACAAATAAATTAGTATATACCTGGAAAGCAAGATAGTTTTTTGATACGTGCACTGGAATAAGAACACAGAAGTCTAATATTAATTGTACCACTAATTGTCCACTATTTAGGAAACTTAATTTCCTATACCAAGCATTGTGGGAATGGATACATTGAATATTCTTGCACCTAAATACCATTGTCAGTAAATGACATTTTGGAACTTGTTGCTTCTGCTGGTGAAATCAGAGGCTTTGAAGAAAACATTAGCTTCAGAATTGAGATACTACTATATTCAGGAAAAGAAGGATATGAAGTCTTATTTTTTGAATATAACTAAGAGCTGCTAGAGATGGCTGATGTAAGAATGTACTGATTCCTGTTTGGAAATGAAACAAAGCAAAAATCAAGAGGGCAGCACATCTTACCCACCACTGGCTTGATGCCTTCTTTCAGTAGCTGTTGTTCTAAATAAGTTACAGATTTCCAACAGAATGTGCACTTGTTCTTTCATAGTCTCCTTGCTGATTTTGCAAGTCATTCCAACATCTTGGAGTCCTCCCAATTGTTCCGTGTCATTTTGTTTTGTGGCGATGATGCCTACAACATAGAAAGCTACATGGGAACTTCCATTTATTGTAAACTTTTGCATCTTTTGAATGGAGAAGTGTGATGTAAATGAGAGAATATCTGTGTTGGTTTTAACTGTCATAATTTTCTGCCTTTCTTTGGTTTGGTTTCAGATGCACATGAGTCAGCAGTGTGAAGACTGATACACAGATCTTTAATCCAGGGGAGGCGATAGATTCCCATAGAGAATTTGGTCACTGTCTGTTTATAGCTTTCACAAAGTGCCAAGACATTATTGGCATGGACTGTTCTGCAGATTCTGTGGTACAACTGAGAATTCCATTAGGAAAATATGTTCCCCTTTTTGGACACAGAGAGAGGATCAATCACCCAAAGAGGGCTGCATCAGAATTAATATGGCTTCTTTCTGAAACTGGATGTAGCTTTATTGTAACAACTTGCTTGGCAGACTTTCTCTAGAGTTAGGATTTTTAACTTCATCTTAGGTTTTTTTTATCAGGAGGTGGATAAAACTCCGTGCTTTGCAAACCATCTATTTTTTGCTCTTTAATCTCTGCTTTGCCTGTGTTGAATTCTTATGGTCTCAGAGCTCAAGGGCATGCCCTTACTACCTGTGAGGTATATTGAGCTTCCTGCAGATGAGCTTGGTTATGATTAGTAGGAGAATCTTTATTCAGATTGTTGATTGCCTTGTCAGTTGCTGCAACCTTGTGTTGAGATGGAAAGTACATCGAGATAGCTCTTGAGGTATGCAAAATAAATTAGTAGGCAGATACATTAACTATTTTTTCCCTAAGCTATGCAAAGGTAGATATATATTTCCACAAGATATGGTAAGGAAAAATGCTAGAGGCATAGCAGTGGAACTTACTAAAAAATATTCTCTGCATTGGCGATAGCATACGTATGGAATTTTCTTTAGACTTGTGGTCTGTAGAAGAAATGAGGTGCTGCCTTTTTCATACTCAAGTGTTACATAGCTTTTGCTTCTGTATAATTTAGCCTGAATATGTTCCATTTGCATTTTTTTAAATAGTTTGGGTCTCTTCAGTGAATATACTCTCCTACTCGCATTGTAAATTGCTTGAGAGACTGTTTTGTCCACAGTCTACCAATTTTTCTGTCTTTTTGTTTTGTAAAATGGTAATGACTGCTGGCAGTGCAGACAATTGCATCTCTAACTGCTTTTTTTTGGAAGACATGAAGGTAAGAGGAATATGGGGAGCAGAACATTGTTATGAATGTTGGGGTTTTAACATAGATTAAAATCTCCTGTAAAAGGAATGCAAAGGAACACACACACACAGAATGGGAGATTGTACAAGGTTGGAGACTATCTGCATATTTAGAACTTTACTGTGACCATCAAACTTCCCCTTTCATATGGAAAGTCTTCTTCCAGCAGAGAGGGGAAATGCAGTTTCCTCATTCTTTGGTTATATTACTTGTTCTGTTTGAAAGAGAAAATGGGCTATTTCTGTTGTGTGCATGCATTCAGTCTGGGTTCTCCTTTCTTGAAGGTTGTGATGTGGTCCATGGCTGTTGATTATGACAAACAGATGTTCTTGTGGCTTTCTCTGCATGTGACCTCTGGATATGTACTGACATTGTAGTTAGTTTTTCTCCTTTCACTTGGTGTGTCATTCTTGATTTCACACCTTTCTGTCTCCAACCATGGGCAATGATTCCCATAGAGTGAGGTTGTGCTGGCATCATTTAACGCCAGCTGTCTGTTTTTAATGCTGCCACTTCTCATATTGCCAGTAAAAAATGTTAGCAGATATACATACATCCGTGGTTTTTCCCTGTCTTCAGGGTCACTGAAACAACCCCTCCAACATACACACAATTTTTTACTTAACTGAATATATCTGACCACTCAGGAGAGTTCACTATTATTGAGCTGTCACTGGGTTCAGAAATTGCTTTTGTGGTTATATGTGCTATGACATGGAAAAAAACAAGCTGACCTTGTGAAATCCTTTCAAAAACTGGAATTTTGCTGTTGTAAAGCTATCTGACAATGTTATTTTCTTATAGTGACAATCTGATAAAACTCTCTTGGCTTTAAATTCTGTGTAATTAATCTGTAAACGAAAGTTCCATCTTGGATTAGATGAGACTGATGCTCTGGCTTCCATAGTAACATTTTTGTAAGCAATGAGTTGCTTACTGCTGAGATTCAGTCCCCAAATACATCAAGCTGTGTTGCTAAATGTTTAAATTATGTTTCAGAAAGAGCTATGCAAAGCTATTTTTGAAACATACATATAGTATTTCTTATATATAGCATTAAATGCTATTGCACTTCTCTCTCAAAAAAATCCCAAACCAGTCTGTAACTGGAAATACTTACTTGGAGGGTAGGAAGGAATGTCCTGGAGCTGGGTGCCGTAGCTATCAGCCAGTGCTTTATACATTTCTTGGCCAAGAAATACGAGTGAACTTGTTGTGCCTTGCAGTATGGTCATTAACAAACAGCTGCCGTGCTGAATACTAGAGCGAATATGTTCTATGTGAATTCAAGGTTGTTTTATTCACCCCTTTCCCTTCATTTTTCTTGTGTTCAGCCAGGGACTTTTTTCTTTATAGTGACTGGTGTAATTTCTGAATAGAATGGAAGTTTTGTCGGAGGCCTCACTGAAACAGTGTTGCAGACATCTTTCTCCACAGGAACAAGTTTCAAATTGCACTTGCAGTTTTACTTGAGTTTCGTGTTGATTTAAAAACATATCCCCACAATACTCACCCTTTGCCTTGCCATTATTTTACATTGTTTTTTTCATTCTGCTTTGATGTGGATTAGCCCAACGTAGGCAAATTGGCCATTTTGGTAGCCATAAGATTCCTGCCTTGGAATTAAAAATCCCTCATATTAGACATTGTATGGATACAGAGGTAGGCTTTTTGCTGAAACGTCACAAAATCTCAGGAGGAAAACAAGAAAGAAATTCTAGGAAAGTTATCAGCACATGAAAGTAGGTGCTTTTTAAATGTAATTTTAAGAAAAATCTGAGAGGAGAAAAACTTGTGGATGATATGTTGCTAGAAGGAAGCTTGGATCCTCACTGTTGTTCCATAATAAAGAGTTGGATTCAGTTATTATTCTGTTCATTGTGATAGTTTACTTTCAAGATCCAATTCAGTTATTAATGAAAGCACAATTTAAGCTCTAATATATTGAGACTTAATGAGTTAAGATCTTACCTAGTCCTGTTTGATAATGCCATTGTTCTTTGACCCTTTGTGTTTGAATTTTCTCTAAATCAAGTAGAATGTCATATCATATAATCATTCAATATCTAGTTCTTAGTGAGATACTGAGCTTTTCTGTTCTGAGTCTCATTAATAAAATCAGCACTGTCTTATGTAACTCTTTCTTTTCTGCTGTGGAGATTTCTTTTTTCTTTTTCTGTTTGTTTTTTTATTTTCTTTTTTTCTTTTTTCTTTTTTTTTCCTTTTTTTCTCTTCTTTTTTTTTCTTTTTATTTTCTTTTTTCTTTTTTCTTATTTTTTTTTTTTTTCCTTATCAAATGTCATGTCCTGTTCTTGGTTAACTGGTCTCATCAAATGAGGTAAGGTTTTCCCTGAATGTCACCACAGTTCATACTGTCAACACATAATACTGTATCTAGAGAGAAAGTAGTAAGGCATAAGCCTGAGTGAACTGGGCACTAACATGAAAGTTCATTAGGTTATGTCTCTTTTCCTATCTCTGAGTATCATATATTTACATAAATTCAGGTTAATAATGTAAGAGAAGTCCTGAAAATAGCTAGTAATCTGAAAGCTGTCCTTGTGCTAGTCATATTTATGAACAATTTTGTATAGTTTCTATGAATTAACTGTTCGGGATCAAATGCATTCACTTTTGCTTAGAGGATGTTGGGGCATGCAGCATTGGCCTTACCCACAGTCATGGCTTGTGACTGTGTTCTAGTTCTCTTTCAACAGTGTTTGTGTTGGATGTTGTTTCATTGTATATTGATTGGTCTCCTTTTTAACCAAATATTTTGAAACTAAGTATGAAATCAAGAGAGTGAATCAAAATAAATCTAGCTGCTGGGTTTTTCTTTAGTTCTGGGACATGAATAAGACATGTCAGCTCACATGGGATTGCTGGTGAGCTCTAGAAGGATGCCTTATCTGTGTATCCTACTTTTCTTTCCCTGGGTTATCAGACAGTGAGTTCATATGCACTGCTTTAAATGGTAGAGAAAATACCTGTTCTTTGCCCTATCCTCTCAGCTGCAAATGCCTTTGCCATAAACCCCTGCACTTCAACAGCAGAAAGAGCTTTTGAAACTATAGCAGCTGTATCAGCTCCTTCAGCTCTCTGAAGATAAAATGGTGAGTATTATATGAAAATAGCTTCTTACCACTAGCTTGTACAGTAAGCTCAGCCTGGGGAAGACTAACAGAAGAAATGATTAGCTATTGAGAACTTTTAGTAAATTTTCAGCTGTCCTTAGCTGCTTTCATTTATTTCTATGAAACTGACTTAATGAGCACTTTGACATCATCCTCTTGGATTTTCATATTTTGGTTGTGCTCAGCACTGTCTCTGACAGCTGTGATCTGTATTGGTTTGTTATACTGTGGTTAGTTTCTGCTCCCTTCCTCTGTAGTCTGTATGTGTGCCTAGCCCATTCCATATCCTTAAGATGACAAGAACCAAAGAGAACAGCAATAATTGAGAACAGCAAATAAATTAAGCCCTCTGGAGAATAAACCAGCATATATGCCAGAACCCTGATTCTGAGGCATATTGTCCTTCTGCTTCAGCACTAGTTTGTGCCCTAGCATCTGGGTGCAGCCTCTTATTTTAAATGCTCTGAATTTCCTCCAGCTTTCTGTACTTTGGCTAACATTCCTGCTGATATCACTTACCTGGCCATGTCCTTTAATGTCTTAACTTTCACTTAAGTTGTGCTGACAAATAGTGCCAGTCCTTCATGCTCCTAATAGATGGATTTCTATCTTAATGAACAACATTATCTGTAAGTTGCATGTCACTTAATGAATTCTTTCACAGCAGTAGACAGCATTCGAAGGAGCAATAAAATTACTGTTTTTATTGGTTGTGTGTGCACAGTTTTTACATTCTTTGTGTTAAATCCAAGGGATTGACAACCAAAAGATCTCTTTTCTATAACAAGGAGAAGTGGAAGTACTCCCAGACTACATGGTAGCACTTGTTTCTGTCTCTTTTCAAACTCAGGTACAATGTCTGTCATGTGAAATACACTTGCAGACTTCTTCGATGTAAGTTGGGGCATGTGCTTTTTTCAGGCTTCACAGAGTTTTTTTTAATATTCTTTAGCAGCTTTTTATCAATAGCTAACTATCACATGGATCTTCACTATTAAATATTCAAAAGGAACATTATTTTTGGTCTCTTAAACTGAAACAAACAAATAAGTGGATTCTGCTAGTCTTTTAGGCTAATTTTGTTACTCTAAGCTGTATATAACCATCAGACCTACTATCTGCTTAGACTTTCTCTTTTCCTTATCCTCTCTAAGTCCCATTAATCTCTTTACCCCTTTTAATTCATTCTGGGATTTGGTTTTCTTTGGAAGCTTTTACTTTTTAATGTTTTTGCCAAGTCATGCTCTTACTCCAGTCCCCCCTTCATTTCCTTCCCAGTACTATTTTATTTTATCTGATAGGCTCATAGCTGTTGGGTTTGTCTTTTTTTGAACTTCAGATTTTATTTTAATGGAAAAAAAATTTTCACCGTAAGTGAAGCACATGAAGGAAGGAAGTGCTACAAAAAAAAAAGCCAAAAGGAGAGAAGGGTTAACCTCAAGTATTGGAGAAGAGAGTTTTCATGAGAGAAGCCTAAAATATTTTAAGTTGCCTGATGGAGATATTGACTGGTGGTTTAGTGAGCTACTGAAGTCCTATTGCTTCAGATTTTCACAGCATGGTAGTTGTCCCAGTTTCAGATACTTAGAACAAACTAGGCACACTCTGTGCTACCCTTACTCAGTAATAAGCCAAAAGGCACCTGGAGGGAAACTGTCCCTTGCAGGTTCAGTACCTGAGTGAATGATGTGAGGTGTTCTTCCCTTGCTGCCCACTCCCAGAGAGTTTTCTGCAAGTCAGGACTATTGCTGTGATATAGTGAGAGAATTTTGATTTTAACGTTGTGCTTGTCTTCTTGTTTTCCTTTCCTGGAAAACTGATAATGGCATTGCCGTATGGTCATGGGGTATATGAAGCCATCTAGTCCAACTCTTAAAGTCTGATTTGGCCAAGATGCTAGAAGTTATAGAGACTATTTGTGAAGGTCGTTGGATGTCTCTCTTGTTAGTCCTATGCTTTTCCTTCAAGGGAATCGACTTGTGGTACATATCCATGCACTCTAAGGTGTCTGCATTCCAGAAGTGACCACTGAAGATCTCTGTTGTAACTTCTTCCTAGGATCATTTTTCTGGGGGTGTCTTCTAGCAGGATATCTTCTTTCCTTACAATTTGTCAAATTACTCCTGCTTGCATCAACATACAGATGTCTAATTTCAATATCCCAGTTTTACCTGTTAATTGTGCAGAAGAATTCTGACTCAAGGTGATACCTCAAGTTTTGTTATCTTAATTGTGTTTTTTAAACCACCTCTCTTTAGAGTTAGTGCAGTGCAAAGAACCTGATAGTATTACAGTAGCTTTCTTCCCCTGACCTTCTGTCTTCAGTTGTATTTATCAAGTTTATACACAGGCCTGTGCTTTGGTTTAATCATACATTCTTCAGTTTTATCCAAGAAACCATGTTCTTTCTTTCATTTTAAAGTGTTTTGCATTGTATATATAATTTTTAAGATTTCCTTCTTCACTGGTACATAGCAAAAACCAGACCTTCACAGGATACATTAAATATTCCATTAGATTGCAAGGTACTACCTGCCTGGTTAGCTACCTAGGGACCTAGCTTTAGTTTGGGATTTTTGGCTGTGAATTATGGGGCTGATGCCTCATCAGTAGAAATGCTGAGCTGTGTAGTCCAAAGAGAGCAGAAAGTGAAAATTGTAAACCACAAAAGGAAAAACATAAACCACCAGCCCTGTGGCATAATCTACTTTCTGGTTAAATGGCTGTGGACTTTGGGATGGTAGTGTTATAGCGGATGTTCTTGGAAAAAGAGAACGCAGAGACCAGTGCAGACCTGTTTTGCTTCAAGGAATTTGTCTGTGGCACTTTGTAACTGTCAATGAGTACAGCACAAATACCTCTGACAATTGTTACTGGTGTACATTGTATTCACAGACTACATCACAAAGACTCGGTGTGTTACTACAGGTAGCAAGAAAGAATAAATGTCAGCTGTATTAAACAGGAGTGGATGCTTTGGGAAATACCACAGTTATAATCATAAAGTTGCTGCTGTAAAGTGGTAAACAAGAAAAATCTCTGTGTGAAAATCAGGAAGTTTCAGCTGTAGTGAGTTTTTGGGATGGCTTGTTAAGATAAAAGACAAACTGCTAAAGTTGAAGTCTGGTCTGAAAGCGTAGGAAATACGCTTTTAGTTAGCCCTTAGGGTAAAAGGTCTGACTAATGGTCTTGTTCTCAGTGTTATAATGACACCTTTATATGATTAATTAGAATAATTTCAATGATTAAGTGTGATAATTTTTAGGAATGTTTTGTATTCTTTGTTATTAGTTCCCTACATGGATGTGGGAGCAGTCATGGCAAATCAGAAATGACCTGATTAAGCTTACTGTGCCAGTAAGAAACTGTGACAAATAGGCTGCTCATGCATTCTCTTGCCAGTGCAATCTTTGTTCTGTCTTCTGAATGATCCTGCCTTGGGAAGGGAATAAATATAGAGTACCTGAATTTCTGTTTGTTCTAATCTATAAGAAAAGACACTGTTGAGTTTTATTTCACTGCTCAGTTAACTGAGACACCCGAGTTCCTGGTGAATTTGGAATAAATAAACCTCACAAACAAAACTCTTCGTATGAATGTTTATGCAAAAACATTTGTTGGCCTCCCATCTCTAGTTATGCTGTTTTCAGACCCTTGTCAAACTTTCTATACTCCCTACATCTCTGTGGGTAGATGACAATTTCCACAGCAAAACAGTCCTGGTTAGTGTATTCTGTAATCCCCTGTGGCTTGATAACAAACATAGAAGCTTCTGCAAGTATTCCTACATCTTCTTTTCCCTCTTCAATCTAAAAAAACCGTCCTTTTGGGATGGGAGTATGGGTTGACATTTTTGGGGTATCTCAGAGATTATGACAGGAACTATCAAGTTGGAGACTTTGCTGTATTAACACTGAAATGTATTAGTGGTGTGGAGATAAAGATCTCTAATACTGGTCAAGGATTTTCTGTGTTGCATATGTGGAGTGTATTTCTGTAGCTTTTGTTTTCATCTGAAATTGTAGACAACTGTTAATCCGAATAGTATTGAAGTCCAAATAATACAGAAGTATTCATTTCCAATGCTTTGACACTTAGGAACTCAGGATGCTCTTAGTAGTAATATTTGCAAATGAAAACTGCATAATTTGCTATTCCAATCTACTTTGGACCAACTTTGATAATTTGCACTTTGTTTACTGTGCTGATGTCCAGACTCAGAACTGATGCTTTTATATATTGTGAACTTGGGCTCCTAAGAGCAAACTGAGGATTTCAAACTCTAGTTTAGAACCTCCCCATTTGTAGTGGTCACATGTGGAGAGACCCATCAAGGAAGGGGAAGTGATGAAAAGCTTCCTAAAATTCTTCTGAATATGTTCATTCTGTTCCCAAAAGTAGGCATAGATACAAGAGGCCATCATTAGTGTACCACGAACACACTGTTTCTGCCACTGAAGGATGATGCATTAGAGTAATTCTGTTTTTTGTAAGAAGCAGAGCTTAAAATAGAATGGTATGTAAGAATGTATCCTTTCTAAACATAAAGGTTTCTTTGTGTCATTTTAAAGTACAGGGCTTTAAAAAGTTTTATTATTAATGTACCTCATACACATTTTGTTCTTTTCATTGAGGTGGCCAGATTTATTATGCCTGGTTTTGTAAAAACCCCACGTTCCCTCTTTTTTACTATTTTCTGTTCTGTCCCATTTTCTGGTCAGTTTTAATTTTCATTTCTAGTGTCTGGTGGTTTGTTCTTTTCTTTTCTTTCTTTTTTTTTTTTTTTTTTTTAACTTAAAGTGTTTGACCTTATTTCTAGTTCTATATTAAACCTAAGAGAGGAGTGTTACGAGCTGAGTGATCACCTTTGGCATACTTAATTGTAGACAAGTTGTTTGAACTGGTAACACTTGGAGAATGAAAGTGATATATTTGTTTTGTTATTCCCATGGAAACAAGATATTTATAATGAGCTTCTAAAACCAAGTTACAAATATACAGAAAGAAGCTGATTCTTTGAAGCAATTGCTCAATAGAAAGTAGCCTGTTTGGGGGGGTTATGGTTGGGCTTTTTTGATTTTATTTTATTTGTTTGTTTGAGTTTTTTGTTTGTTGGTTTGTTTTGTTTCTTTGGTTGTTTTTTTAGTGTAACTTCATGACCTGTGAAAAACGGGTGTTAGAAAGGTATTTCCTGAGTGTATACAGGGCATTAAAAATGGTGAAAATAAACTGAGGGTGTGACTGGCTTGTGTATTATGCAGTGTTCATGGTATTATAATTTTTCACATAATAGCTTGGGTTGGAAGAGAACCTTCTACAGGTCATCTAGGTGAACATCACCACCCCTGCCACCTCCCTCCTCAATGAGCAGGGACATATTTCATGAGACCAGGTTGCTTAGAGCCCCATCCAACCTGACCCTGAATGTTCCCAGGGCTGGGGCATCTACCACCTCTCTTGACAAGCTGTTCCAGTGTTTCGCCACCTTCCTAAAAAATTTCTTCCTTATATCTAGTTTGAATCTACCCTATTTTCGTTTACAACATTATCTTGTCCTGTCACAACAGGCCCTGCTAAAAAGCCTGCTTTTCTTATGAGACCTTTCTTAATAAGACCTCTTTAGGTACTGAAAAGCCACAATAAAGTCTGTTGGAGCCTTGTCTTTTCCAGGCTGAAAAACCCCAGCTCTCTCAGCTTTTCCTCAATGCAGAAGTCTTCCTTCCCACTGATCATCTTCAAAGCCCTCCTCTGGACTCACTCCAACAGGTCTGTGTCATTCTTATGCTGGGGACCCCAGATCTGGGCAGAGCACTCCAGGTGGGGGTCTCACAAGGGCAGAGCAGAGGGGCAGAATCCCCTGCTTCACTGGCCACTCTGCTCTTGCTGCAGGCCAGGATGCAGGTGGCCTTATGGGCTATGAACACTCATTACTGGCTCATGTCCAATTTTCCATCCAATGGTACTCCCAAGTCATTATCCATAGGGTATTTTTGTGGACCTGAAGGAGGCTGATCCTGTGGCTCAAGAGAGTGTGAATCAAGGTTTGTTAAGGACATTTTCTCTGTTATTTCTCCCTACTCAGCCTGTTTTCTCTTGTGCATTCAACCCATGACTGTACAGACAGAAGAGGACATAGGAGCATTTTGGCCTAATCAGAAATCATGATGACAGCAGCTACTCAGAGCCCTTTGAGACCTGTCTTTAGAGACAACGAGGGTGTGGGATTGCTACTTGGTAATGTAGATGCTGGGACATGGCATACATGTTCCATACCTGACACAGAAAAAAATGCTAGAACACATGAGTTAATCGAGAGCTACGTTCCTTGGATTTTCCACACGCCTTGATTTATGTTGCAACTGTTGAGTTTTTGAGTTAATTGTGATGATTTATATATGGGTTTGATAATATTGTAATAGGTGGAGGGGAGAAGTGGGGTTGTTTTTGGAGTGTAGAAAAAGATAATGAATTTTAGAATTAAAGCTGCTTTATTTAGGAAACTTGGGATATAGTTTCAAAAACTCCTTTACTCTGAATCCTGTAGTGTCACTCCACTTAATGTTGTTTTCTGGTAAAGAACATCAGCCACAATGCACATTTTCTTTTTTTGGGGGGGTCCAGCTGCAATATGACATTGGTCACAGTGTATATATGTCCAATATATGGACATATATATGTATGTCCAATTTGTTGTTACACATTAAGTTGGAGGGGAAAAAACCCCTCATTTCCTTGTGGCATGTAAATGACAGGGAAAAGACCAAATGTGAGAGGTAGGTATACCTGTGTCTTAGACCAGATGTTCTTTGTTCCTCTTGGCAGCCTTATTTATGTATTTTTCATTTTACTTAAATAAAAAATAACAATCATGCTCTTCCATTAATAAGTGTGCAACCAAAAATTCTTCATGTGTTAATAAAACCCTGAGATTAGTTCAGTTGGTTAGAGCATGCTGATAATAATGGCAGGGTTGTGGGTTTGACCCCCCTGTGGACCGTTCACTTAAGAGTTGGATTCAATGATCCATGTGGGTCCCTTCCAACTCAGAATATTTTTGTGAAAAATAAAGGAGTCAACGTGAATTTCGGCAGGTTTTGCTGAAAGTGATCATTCTCTTTCCCATTGTGATGATCCTGAGTGGTGATCCCAGCTAAACCTACAGAAAATTACTTTTGAAAGGTCTGTATGGTAGACTTGGCCATAAATCTGTAGTGAACAAGGTCCTTAGGGTGTTGTTATGCTGAAGCTTCGCAGGGATTGCCAATGCTGTCTTTTTTCTAATGAGAGGCAAACCAAAATGAAGTCTTGACCTCTTGAGCTAGTTAAAAGGTCTTGGACTTGTTTCATCAGAAGAGGGATGTTAATCCTATTAATGAGAATCCTGGAGAAATTCCAAGTAGTTAATTGCAGTTTATTCCATGTATCTTTCTGATTAATGAAATACTGGATTATATTCTTCATTTCTGCTGTCATGATGTTCTTTTACTAGCTAATTCCATGAGATACTCAAGCACATGCTTCACCTAAAGCAGACAAGTAGTTGCAAACAATGTTTCATCAAAAAACAGCTAAAATTTATTTTGTGGGGGTTGGTGGGATTTGCTACGTATGTTGGTCTGCATTGGAAGTAAAGAATGCCAGTAATGAATGGTTATGTAATGCATTCTGTTACTGTCGAATTTTATTGGGAATAACCAATTTCTCTTTGTTTAAAAGCCTGGGATAAAATTTCATTTCATGTTTATGGAAGTAGGAGTCACTTCCTAACTGTTGGTCTCTAAACCAGAAATCTCACTTCTCCCTTTCATTAGTGGAGACACCCTTCAGCTGAGAGGGATTTGACCACTGAAGGTGTCTAACAGAAGATCAAAGATAAACTGATGTCACATAGTTGAATTGCACTTCACAGTGGTCTTTTTGACACTTGAATTAAAATTACATTGCTCTGCATAGTTTCTCTAGCCCACGATTTCTGTTGCCAGTGCACACTTTCTCTATCCTAGCATCTATTGTTTATTCCTATATAAACATCTGTCGCTGTTGAAAGGACTGGTCTGGGTTGTGTGGTGGTGGCTGGGGTTTTTTTTTTCCCTGATTTGCTTGAAATGCTCTCTAAATTGTCATAAAAAGAAATTCTCAAGCAGCAAACAAAGCTTGTGTAGTAGCATGTTTCCCAGCAACATAGATTCTCAAATATTACTTTGACCTGAAGGGTTTTGTAATGTTGTAAACATTTTCTGCTTTTAAAGATGGTTCTATGCAAGATTATCT
This sequence comes from Xenops minutus, assembly GCA_035221455.1. Taxonomy (NCBI): domain Eukaryota; kingdom Metazoa; phylum Chordata; class Aves; order Passeriformes; family Furnariidae; genus Xenops; species Xenops minutus. The sequence goes on from JAWWEE010000025.1 coordinate 12,781,971, forward strand.
CAGTGTAGTATCAAAACATCTCTTTGAAGATGTTTCTGATTGATCTGTAAAATTTTATCTTAACACATATGGCTAAATTTTGGGGTGTAAATTCTTATCCAAAAGATCAGGAAATCTGTAATTTACTTTAGGAAAAGGTGTGGTCTGTGCCTGCTGTAATCCATAGAAAAGAAAAAAATAGGATTTTTTTTTTTTTTAATGGTGAGTACTCTCCTTAGTGCTGTGACCTCATACTTGAATTTTAAAATAATGAATATTAAAAATAGCTTCATATTAGGGAATAGAGTGTGAGTGCTGCACAATGTTATCTCCTGCCTGAACTGAATATTTTAATATTTTAGAAAACAGACATGCATTAACCTCCTTTTGGTTAAGTGCGTCTCTGTAGTGAATGCTGAGTTTCTTTGTAACCGAGTCCTATCAATTGAACCCTTCGGTCTGATGGGCCAAAAAAGATCTGCAGGAATGACAGTGTATATTGGTTGTTTCTAAAGTGTGAATTTCCTACTGATCAGATTTTGCACCATGCACTGCTATAGTATATCCTCTCCACTAAAAGTAAATGTAAGCAAGTAATTTGCTAATGTGGAACTACAGAAAGTATTCAGCTCTGAATTTCTGAGAGGGTTTATGAGTTGATCAGTCTGCTGTTGTTTTCCATGCACCTGTGAATGTTTTTTGAAGGTGATAGTCTAAGAAAGAATAAAAATTTGTCAGTCTTAAATAGAGGAGGAATGTCAAGTTTTTAAATGCTTTTCAGTAGTTTGCTTTACACAGTAGCATTATTGTTAATTTACTTGTGAATACAGGAATAGTTGACCTATGAATAATATGACAGTTATTCAAAGAGGAATAAAAAAAGAGTAAATGACAAGATTCACCCAAGATAGACGCTTTACAAGTGATCAGCCAAATGAGGTTATATTTGATGAGCTGCAGGCATTTTGACAGCAGGTCAAATCCCTTTATTTCCTCTTCATTTCTGAACATTCATCAAGGGAAGTTTCTAAAGTGTCCTTCTGAGGTACATAAAAAATGAAAGTGATGTTCCTGGGATATGTCTTATTTGACACCATAAATGGGCTGCATGGATCTTGCTGTTCTGTTGGAGTTTTCTGTTGTTCACTGCGGTAAACCAAAACCATTTGCTATTCTTGGAACTCTTTTTGTGCTTTCTTGTAATTTCTTTCAATTGCTGTGTTTCAACAGGGGAAAGGGCTGCAGAACTATTACTTTTGACCAGTTTAAGGAAGCTCTTCAAGAACTCGCCAAGAAGCGATTTAAAGGCAAGAGTGATGAGGAAGCACTTCAAGAAATGTATAAACTAATTGAAGGAAAAGGCCCAGTTATATCTGGAGTAACGGTATGTTACTGATGTAATGGACAGATTGTGGCTACCTGTGCTTTGTTCCACTGCATAGTTGTTGTGTGCACCTGCTTCCCCTTGCAGTCCACAAATGCAGTTACTCTGTGAGCCCAAAGGCAACAACTGCTGAGCAGAATGGGGGCAAAGATTATGCAACAGCTGAGCATCACACTACTGTGTATTCTTGTGTGGCACTGTCATTGCTCCTGCTGGGAATTGCAGTGCCAGCTAGCAGAACCATCAGGAAAATCCTGAGCTCTTGTATATGGTTAGAACAAAGAAATGTTCATGAAGAGTGGTGTCTCTGGATCAAAAAGAGTAGAAGGGAATTCAATTTAGAACCTCATTAAACAGCTCTAATATGTTGTGTGAAATGCCAAAAAGACTAAAGCAAAGACTGGAAGTCTGAGAATAATTACCATATGGTCTGGTCTTTGTTATTTGTTTCAAGTCTGTCAGAACTATAATATTCTTTCTTTTTCATTTTAAACTACTGATATTAAGCTTTGTCTATGAAAAGGAAGTTACAAATCCTACTGTATATAAGTTTGCTGGTCCTTTTAAAAGTCCAGGCTAGGCAAGTTGTAGATTAGAAGATACTGGAGTGTTAGCCATCAGCTTGAATAGTTCTGTCAGTTTATTTCATCTGCTTAAAATTTGTGATCCTCCTGAATTTTGTCTGTAGAACTGTGAGTGAAAATACTATCTTTCCAGAAATTCTTTCAGTGCAAATGATCAATGTAAATGTCAGTTGGAAAGATCTCTTTTGAGTTGTACAGTCTGACAGATTTTTACCAGATTTTATTACTCCTTTATTCTCATTTAAAACAACTGGTAGTTTTGTTACAGACTTAAAATATTGTACCTTCCTTTTTGTTCTTATCTTAGTAAATTTGAATACCTTACTCATCTGTTTAGGGATTCTCCCTTTGAATTGTGTACATTCTTCTAGGCTTCACTCCTGTTTCCATTTTTTGGTATTTCGGCAATCAGACAGTGAAATGATGAGTGTCTGTTACTAAGGGAACAGCCTCTTTCTGTGTGGAGGACAGGCTGATGAGAGAGCTTTGAAGATGCAAGGTGGTATCATGTGGGTTGTGCAGAGCTACAGAAGTATGCCAGCAGCACTGGGAGAAGAATGGAGGGGAAATATGAGCCAACAGTGTGGAGCTTGCATGTACTTCTGTTGGATGTGCAATCCTAGGGAGAGCTGGAGAAGAAGTGGAGAAAGGGGGATCAGCATATTCTCTCTTGCTTCCTGGAAAAGTAAGGGGCAGAAGGCAGAGCTAAAAGGTTGGGAGATTGCAGGCTGAGAGTGTTTGTGTGTGCATATGTAAAACCAAATTTCATGTTTGTTTTTTCATGCTAATTTAATTTCTGGGTAGTAAAAATGACCCATGAACATGGCTACTAAAGGCATTAAAATAAATAAATGAGTACATAGCCACTCTTCCCCTGCAACCCAGGAATTCAGATATGAAAGCTCTATGCAAGTGTTCTAATGCTTTGTTTACTTCAGGAAGTCTATATCCTGGAAATTTTAAAGTGGCCTGCTTTCTATATTTTTAGGCAGAATTACATGAAGCTTTTCTGCCCTAGGATCACTCAATCATGCCATGTAGTGTGTGCCCTGTTATCTATAGCTCTGTGGTAGGTCATGTAGATTTGGTTAGGTTTCAAACAGAAAACTTGTGTGACTACTGACATATTGAGGAGTTGAAAGCATGATTAAGTGAAGCTTGTAGATAAGAATACTTCAGCAGCATCTGGGTTTTTTTGTGTCTTAGCTTCTTATGTTTTGTACTGGGTATTTTGAGGAGGCAAGCAGGGAAGGGCATATGTCTGTACTGAATGGCAGCCTAAGGAAACAACCATGTCAACAGGACAGTTGGAAAGTTTACCTACATATGACAATGAGGGGGTTTTGTGAGGGAATATGGTTTTTTCTTTTCCAGATATTTTTTTCTTTTCCTTTGGAGTGTTGTAGAATTATAAAAATCCCTGCTTATGGCTGATGTGGTTGAGAAGGCTCAGCAGCCAGACATTGAAACTGAGTGAATTTGGGGCTGCTTTATAATGTGCAACAGAAGGTGTATGGTTGGCCTGGTCACACAGGAAGAAAAACAAAAGGAAAGTGATAAGGGTTAATTAAGCCATTAGCTTTATTAGATCATTTGGTAATCATCTGTCAGTAGAATATACTGTGCAGGTCATGGAACTTTGACAGTCTATAATCCAACATGTAAATGAAGTCTAGGGCCTTTTAGTTATCCTCACTCCTACACAAAGAGCAAGGCTGAGGTTCTTTCTTTTTCTGTACCAAAAGCTGTGTGCCGTAACACTGTTGAATGCATTTCTACACCTCCTGTGGAACAGATAGTTGCTTTGGTCATTGCTCACTCTTAAAATGACACCAGTTCAACTTCAGTGTGTATTCATCAGGGTCCCTGATACAGAAATGCAGAATAATTTCAACTGCAAGAGAGTGGGATGATCTCATTCAAACCTGCTCACAGAAGGGCAAACTTCAGAGCCAGGTCAGGTTGTTTGAGGCTCAGTGCAGTCAAATTTGCCCTGAGAGTGGTGTGGGTGGCAGGGCAGTACAGCAGCCACAGCACCTTAAAAGCTGGGTGATGGGTGCTCAGGGTGATGCTGATGTGGGCAAGATCATATTCTCACAAACACGGGCCTGTTAGGGAAAGAGCAAGGAGGCCAGAGTGCAGCCCACAGATTGCAGTAAATGAGATGTAGCAGTTGTTGCAGCAGAAGTGCAAAGAGGCCTAGAAATCCCATGTAAGACTATGTGGATCTGCTTGAAGGCTGTACAATGGAAGTCTGAAAAAGCTGCAGGATGTACTGTCCAGCACATGGCCATACATTATTAGAAGTCTACAGGTCTGCCATGAGCACATCAGAGTCCTTGGTTCCATAGGAAGGGGTCTTGTATGCAGGTCCTATGCTTCAGAGAGCTCCTGCATCTTCCTGGAGGTCAGAGCAGTGGTGGCCTCTTTTGTGGAAGATGTGCTGTGGTGAAGGCCCTGAGGTTCCAGATTGAGGGGGAAGAGGAAGAGGAGACTGACATAGTATTTGTGAAAAATCCAAGCTGCACAGGGTGAGGAAGGAGCGAGAGCTGGAGACCAAGTGGTTGGAGACTACTGACATAGAGAAGGTTGACAGCTTGTGACTTTGGGCAACAAAAAGTTGCAGATCTGTTCCACCTACAGTTCTCCAGTTTCAGAATACATACAGTATTCGGGACTGGTGAGGATCAACAAGACCCAACAGAGTCAGCTGAGCCTGAACTTATTGTTCACATAAATGGGAAAAAAATGAGTGATAATGTCAAGCAACACTATCTCCCTATGGGGACACGCAGATTCTTTTAAAAATCCCTGGTAGAATGAGAACTGACCACTGATTTGTAATTCTAATTAGAGTTTTATTATTATAGACAGATTCTTTCATTACACATAATTTCTAGCAATTAGGATAACTTTCCTGTTACCTAACATTGCAGTTACTTACACTTTTCAGTCACCTGAACACTCTGCACTTAAATTCTTAGTAATTTGTCTGCAATATAATAGTCATAATCTGGACTCTGTCCTTAAATAGGTGAATCACTCAATCCTCAAAAGAGTAGTAATGACAGAGGGGATGTCATGATACTCTAGCCCACAGTGAGGTTCCCACCACTCCCTTTCCTCTTCTGTTGAGGTGTCAGTGTCCCCTGTATTACACCAGAAAGGACAAAAGCCTCAGCAGTCTGTCTGCTGTTGGATCTGCTTCAGAAACCTTTTGCATAAGCTTATGTATCTGTACCTCTCAGTCTGAGGCTTTGGTCTGTACTATTTCCTCAAGCTAGGGCTTTCTGAAGGGGCTTCCAGACAATGAGTATGCAAGAATTTTGGCTGCAGGTGATAATGGACTGCATGACGTTCTTTATCTCTTGCAGTCCATAGAGTATGCTTTGAGCTAATGGTACTGCTTTCATCATACACTAGGCCTTAGCATGAGCTGTATGGTAGCCAGAATCTCAAAAGAAGTTGAGTGAACAGTCCCAGGAGGCATCCCTGACCACAGAGGGATCTCAGCTTTTTTTGTCCCAAATATCTCATGCATATTTCACTTCCCTGTTCTGTAATAGGTGTCACCATACCCTGGCAGTGGTGCTGTACCAGGTGTCAAGAGCCATGGGAACCAGTCATAGGTAGTTACTGAGGATTCCTCTTGTGAATCAAGACATATTTTCTTATCTCACCTAATGTCTCAGGAGTTTTGTTGCTGGGGAGTGCCTGTTGCATCCTGCCCCAGAAGGTGAGGGTAACCCAGGTTCTTGTTAATAAATCCCTTGGGGTGGATTAGAGTGAAAAGACACTGAATGATTGGTGTTTGTAAATATGTATATGGAGGGTTTATTTTAGAACAGTTTGGTTTCAGAGGAAAACAGGTATGTAGCCGTTTTGATTGCTATCATCTATAGTAATACAGCAATATTAATTAATATTAATTAAAAATAACAAGAAAATGTATAAGGGAGAGAAAGGGAAAAAAAAAAGGATAAAAGTAGAAAGAGATATATATAGTCACCAGCAGCTGGATCCAGTGATGAAACATGGTAGTTGCAGCTTTGATGTCTGTTGGATGAAGAGGTAGTGGCAATTCTGTCGAAGTCATTGATCCCTCAAGGATGGGGGAAGTCCCCAAAACTCAAAGATTTTCATGAGCTGTGTACACTCAGGCTCAGGTGGGAACACCTAGTGCCTCCCCAGGGGTGGGGAGTTTTACAGTGAATGACATCATGGGACATGTCATGAGTCTTTGGGACCTTCCAAGGTATTACACCTTTGTGGCTATTATGTCAGCATCAGTTATGGTCCATCATCTGTGATTAATAGCCCAGACTAGGTATGAATGTCTTCAGTGCTCCCCAGGGGGGTCTTCATAGGAGAGTCATTATGTAAGGGTGGGATAAAAACGGTTATCCCACCTCATGGGATTTCCCTCTTATCAGCCTCTTCCCTTATCTGGAAATCCAGATTGTAGCTCCAGGTATGCACACTCTTCTGCACCTGGGGTAGTTGGACAGTGGCACCCACTTACCTGATATGAAGGTCCTTTTTTCAGTAGGCATATTCAGGGCAGGGTGGGCTTTGCTGGGTGAGCAGCTGTTTCTTTGCAGTTTGACAAAAGTCTTTTGGTGATCTTAACAATGATTAAGTCATTAAAAATTTTGGTCTCTGACAATGCTAGGATCTGGGATTGCTGCAGAGACAATCCACAGCCTTCCCCTTATCCACCAGGTGAGTCACCTGATCATAAAAAGAGATCAGATTGGTCAGGCAGGACCTGCCCCTGCCCCTCCTATATCCATGCTTGGTGGGTCTGATTCCCTGTCCATCCTGTAGGAGCCATGTGATTCCACCCAAGATGATTTGCTCCATAAGCTTGCTGGGGAAAAAATGAGGAGGAGGGATTGTGATCTGTGTAAAGGTTTAGCTTGACAGCATGTAGCTTTGGAACAAGTCTCGTTGAAGTCTGTTTGTAACACTAAACTGAAGAAGGATTCAGCAACACCACCAATGGAAAAAAAAAAAAGGTGACTGTACGATCTTCCCTATTTTGTTTTGTTTCACCATGAATAAGAACATAAAACTCCTCCTCAGAGAAGGAGGACATTGTTTTCAACTTTGTGGAAGGCTGTGGTAATCAGGCTGTTAGATCCCATGATTTGTAGTGGCTTGAAGTGTTCAAATGATGCAGAACTGGAGCTGAGGGCTAATCTTAGAGATGGGGAAAGGAGCCCTTGTAAATGCCAAGTGGGCAACACCTGATCTGCCCTTAAGACTGGGTACTGCATGGTCTTATCTTGATGGAGT